>BQNB010027604.1:0-57475 GCA_026074375.1 Tanacetum coccineum
ATTTACCGCTTTACTTTTATACATGCATTGTGCTCATGATTGTATGAATGGTTGTGTATATCTTTTTAGTTAAGGTTGTTAAACCACGATCTAGCCATCTAGGATATAATAACACTGATTGAAACACGCAGCGGAATAATAAAGATTACAATCAATGTTATGAACAAGGTTTACTTTATTCATAAAACACTAATAAACTAACTAGTACATAGATGATTCATGACTCATCTATGACTATCTATTACTATTACATGACACACACTTTGATATTAGACGACTCTCATTGAGAGCTCTATGTTTCTGTATTGTTAATACTAGATGCCTACCCCTCTTTATATACTAGAGGGGTTAGGGTTTACAAGACAAGATAAAATCAATTAAAATTAGGAAACTATAAATCAACATTAAATACTGTTTGACTAATCTTCAATCAGCATTAATGTTATTCCAGCTTTGTCTTGTAGGTCCTCAATCTTTAATATGTTTTGTCATAATCAACTCAAAGCATAATTCCCAACAATCTTCTCCTAGTTGATAATGACAAAACCAATAAGCACAAGCTTCCCCTGAAGCTAATATAGATGAAAAACTTCCCCTTAATCCATGCACTCTTTCGCTTTTTGTCATAATCAAATAGGAGTGCATGTAGATGGTAAATAAACAATAAGCTTCCCCTAAACATGTTTACCATCTCTTGAATCATAGACTTAGTAGGCTCCAAGCAGCAAATTATCAATGAAGAAAAATGAGTATTACCAATATGTTGAAGAAGTAGAATCTCCTAAGCTTGTGTCTTATGTCTTGCACTATCCATGTGACGTCGAACTCATACAAATGCTGGTAGTCATTTGAAAAATATGAGTAGACTACAACCTCTTGACTCCCCATATCCTCTATTAAATGAGACACTGACACAATAACGAGACTCCTAAAAGTAAAGCAAATGTACGTAGTAAGCATCATAAGGTAGATCGTACACCTTTGCTAGATTCATCAAGTCTTCGTCAACACCATTTAAGCACAAACAAGTTACCTCAAAATGTTGTAAGCCATTTGAGATATAATAAGACACGCACCTGTGAAAATCAACCACAACATCATATAAGTAATAACCAATCTTCTTCAAAATAATGCACCAAAATGACCATAATTTCATCACTATTTCAAGATCTAAATGCGTCCCGTGTTGGCTTCAATATAATTATTAATGAGAAACTCTAATTGCAATACATCACCTCTCAGAATCTTATTGTGACTGTTGCCTCATTTGGCGATCTGCTTGTAGTCCTTATTTGTACCGTTGCCTTACTTCGGCGATCTACGAACAAAAAGGGTACCCTTGTCACATAATTGATTTAAAAAAACCATTGCATCAAATGTCTTCATTCATCAGAGAACAAGTAGAAAAAGGAGTGGTTGAGTTGTATTTCGTGAGGACAGAGTATCAACTGGCGGATATATTCACTATGTCAAATGATGAAAGGTGTAACCTAGGTACAGTTATTGGTGTTGCATTTTGACTTGGTCAAAACCCACATATCTAGTCAAACTTTTCAACTATTATCTCTCAAGTCTCTAGATTGCGATTTGATTAAGCTGTTATTTCTAGTGTGTTTCTTCGCTTAGGTAACATGCACTCAACGTTGTTAATCACTATCTCACTCTTTATCTTTAACATCATGATCTGTGTGATTACCTCTTCGAATCACTGGTTAGTGTTTGGTATTGTGTTTTAATTACTGGGTTTACATTTACTTATGTATTAGATGCTTTGTTAATGCTTGAATTGATTCCCCGCCTCCTCCATTAGTGTCCTTATGATTTTCGAATAGTGGTTTCCCTTTAAGGCTAATTGATACTCGCTGGATGCTTGTAAGTTGAAAGTGCTTAGTGATATTGTTTAAATGGTTGGTAAGCATCATAGTCTGTGTAGTGTGATATTGATTAGTCAAGGAAGCCTTAACTGGTATGAGTGAATCTGCGGGACTTAGACATTCGTCGTTGCGTCTTGATCATGATGCTTGATTGCGTTTTGAGTTTGCGTTCATGTTGCGTTTTGATAGTAGGTTCTTGGTTGCGATTTGATAATTAATTATTAATTGCATTTTGAGTTTGCGTTCATGTTGCGTTTTGATAGTAGGTTATTGGTTGCAATTTGATAATTAATTATTGATTGCGTTTTGATTTGTGATATGAGATTGCGTTTTGATAATATAACATGTTGCGTTTTTGCTTAAATTGGTACTTGGTGCGTTTTGCTTAATCTATTTATAAGTTGCGTTTTGATTCTGGAAATAATCTTGCGTTTTAGTCATTTAATATTTAACATGGGCAAAACGCAATCATTGCGTTTTGCATCGAATAATTTTTTTTAATATTAAAACAGTAAAGCCCCTTTTTCAAAAAAATTTGGGGGGTTGCGTTTTGACCATTTTAGATTATAATAATCACCGTGTTTTGATTTTTACTTAGTTGCGTTTTGATATCTTGCGTTTTGATATCTTGCGTTTTAATATCTTGCGTTTTGATATCTTGCGTTTTGAATCTGTACTTTTCAAGATCCTTGCGTTTTGGAACTTGGTCTTGTCATAGATTAAGTTTTGCTTAGAGCATCTTATCCATTGCGTCTTGTCAAGCATAGTTTGTCAATTGCCATTGAGTCTTGTGGTTATATCGGTATGTCTTGTCCTCTCTTTGATGAATTAACATCCGTTGATTCAAGAGTTGGCCAAACTCACTGATTTACATCATAACACGATCTAAGAGTTCTTTCTCTTGGATCTTGTGCATACGTGATTAACTTCCTAGCATCTGCTCACATCTAACAATTCATATCTGCATGGTCGCTTTTTTGTGATTGTAACTGTGCAGATACAATGGATGATGCTGAACATGGGGAAAGCAGATCTTATCACGCATTCAATGGGTACCAATTGGGAAAAGCAACTGCTATCTGAATGAAGAAAAATCTCAACCCAGACCGATTTACAAGATTGCTGTGGATATTCTCAAGCAAACAAATTTCTTTAGAGCTTTTACAGCTTCATCAACAATACCGGCTATCTATATTCAACAATTCTGGGATACTATTTGCTTTGACAGTAAAGCCGGGAGCTATAAGTGTCAACTGGATGAGCAATGGTTTGATCTCACTAAAGACACACTCAGAGACGCTCTTCAGATCACGCCAGTCGACAACAACCGGGCCTTCTCTCCTCCTCCAACTCCTGATACTCTTGTGGAATTTGTCAATAAGTTGGGGTATCCAAAGGAGGTCATACACTTGTCTAATGTCACCACTAATGACATGTTCCAACCGTGGAGGGCACTCACAACCATTATCAATCTGTGCCTTACGGGAAAGACTTCTGGATTTGAAAGGCCAAGAGCCCCAGTGCTACAAATCCTTTGGGGTGTTGTCAATCGAGCTCACATCGACTATGCTGAAAGGATGTGGGAAGAATTTACTCAATCCATCCACACTTTCACAGAAGACAAAAGGAATTTGGCAAAACATACTCTGGGGAAGAAGAAAGCAACTCTTATCCTTATCCCGAGTATCAGGTTCACAAAGTTGATCATATTTCACCTGCAACGGCTGCACAACTTCCACCCAAGACCCGAGTCTCCACTCCACTTGCCTACAGAGGAACCTGTACTAGGTAATCTCAAGTTCAGTGCTAAGGGGACCAAACGGGAAGTCTTTGGGATGACTATACCGAATGAACTCATCAATGACGTCATTCGAGGATCAGACTATTACGATGCTTATCTGGAAAAAGTTGCAAAGCATCAAAGACATCTCGCGGGTGAAGAAGTGAGTGATCCTGAATCTCCTGCACCAAAGCCAGCTAAGCCTACCAAACAAGCAAAACCAAAGGCAACCAAGCAACCAACCGTTTCTAAAACTACAGCCAAGAAGCCTAAGCCTGCACCGGCCAAACCTCAGGAGAAGAAGCGCAAGCCGGTGTCAGAATCGTCTGAGGCCCCACCACTAGCCAAACGTGCTAAGGCGGGGAAAGTGGTTAAGAAGAGAACTGTTAAGAGTTCTAAGCAGTTGGTAGATGAGTTCGTTGACGAAGGGGTTCCTGCTGCTAAACCCAGCCTTGAAGACACAGAGGAGGCGATACTGCAAAAGGTTCTAGAAGAGAGCCTAACGGATGCTTACCCAACTCAAAGGGGTCCTCTTCCCCCTGTGGTATTCAGGGAAACTGATACTGGGAAACTTCAACCACTGCCAGAGGTGCCGGGAAAGGGGAAAGAGAAAGTAGGTGAAGAACAAGCTGCTCAAGTTCTTCTACACCTTCAGACTACTAAGAAAAAGAGCCCGACTGAACAGTATATCTTTCAGAGACATACTCCCGTACCATCTGAACCAGCGGGTCATGAAGAGTCTTCCTCCCTTTATGCTGAACTTGGATTATCTGGCAGTGACACGGAGTCTGATGAAGAAATGCCTTCAGTGGTTAGAAGTGGGGCTCAAGACGAAGGCCAGGCTGGACCAGACCCTGGTAAACTAGATGAAGGCCAGGCTGGACCAAACCCTGATGATGTTGCTGAATCTCAACCTTTACCAACTCCTAGTGTTCTCGCTGGACCAAACCTTGAACACTTGGATGTTGAGATCACTGATGCCTCCAATCAACCACAACCTGAGCATATGGATGAAGGATTCATAACCACTGCATACCCTGAAGTTCAAGAGAATCTCAAGCTGACAGCTAATGAACAGATGATTCTAGAAGAACCTGTCAGCTCTACAGGGAAGTTGTGTTCTCTCCAACACCTGACCAAGGACTTTAGCTATGGCGATCAATTCATTGATGATAAACCGTCGGAAGCCAATAATGAGAAAACGACAGCAGAAACTGAGGCTGAATCAATGGTGTCCATCACTATTCAGCAAGACACCTTTGTCATTCCTCCTATGACGTCACCAGTGATCGGTCCTGTGCCTAGACCCGATTCTCCTAATGTTCATTGGCCATTACCAACCACCACAACCACAACCTCAACAACAACAACAACAACTCTTCCACTACCACCTCAACCACAACAAGGTCCGTCAGATCCCATCATCATCAAGCGTATGGGTGAACTTGAAGAGCTTATTGTAAATCTAGTAGAAGAAAATCAAGCTCTGGAAGCATGGTTAGACAAGTAGGGGAGCAGGATCAATAAGTTGGAAACTATGGACTTACCCAAAATGATCAGAGAGCAGACGGCGGAGTTTATTGATTCACAGGAGATTGACTGAAAGATTAATGAATCAGTTAAGGAGGTAATTATCTCATCAGTAAAGCATGCAATGAGAGCTCCTCTTTGTGCCCGCTTCAAGGATCTCCCTACATCTGACATGAAGGAAATTCTGCTCCAATGCATGTTGGAGGAGAACTATGACAAGGGACATGCTGACCACCGAGCAGCATATGAAGCACTGCAGGACTCCATCCGTCGTGATGAATGTGAGGACTTTGATGTTGATAAGGCTTAGGAGGAAACTAAGAAGAAAAGTAAGCAAGATTCACCAACGACTCCGCCTGGGTCGCCACCTTCACCACCACCTCCTCCTCCACCACCGTCAAGCGCATCAGGGGCTTCTGGCACAACTGGAGCCTTCAATTCTGCTCAAGCCCCTCCTCCATCACCTCCGTCCTCATCTACTCATCAGGGAGGTCAGTCAACAAGCACTGCAGCCCTAAGTTCCTCAAAGACAGCTGCTTCAGCTGAATACTCTGCTTGGACAACGACTGACACCCGGATTAAGCCTTCAATTACAATAATTCCTGATGATCTTTATATGGATGATGGAACCACTGCAGATGAACAAGCATATTCCTAGTGTTAAGAGGTAGGAACGTATCATATTCCTACAGTCCAACTTGGAGGCAGAGTTGATGGAAAACCTCTCACTGATGATCCGACCTGCTACTCCGGAACTTGCCATGGACCATACCGTCCATCAGATTTGGTTGTGTCCTCTACCAACTAACACTGGGCCTGCTCTGCTCTGAAGACTAACATATGTTACCTGTCCACCAAAGGGAACTCATTACTTACTTTAGACCGTGATATCGCGGACATTTATTGGATGGTATTGTAAGGACACAAGGAATCTCTGAACTCACTCCTAAAGACCTGTGAAGGCCCTACAATAGGTGAAATTGTCTCAAAGTCTTTCAATCCCGATTGTAGTTCATACTCCAGTTCCAGATGAAGAATGCCAAATCTTAGCCACCCGATAACAGTTGATGATGCAATACTAAAGTACAATGTTATCAAGCCAACTTCCCACTTGGTGGTAAACCAAGGTCATATTACATCCAATCGACTTCTTTCTCAACAATGAGATCTGGAGTATCTTTCGACAAAGAAAAACGGTCCAAAGATTGGCAAGGCCAGAGCCTGTCTATCTCAAAGATAAAGGCGGCTTTCATCCAGATAGTCGGCTTAAGGAGCAACGGTACCCTGATCAGTTCTGGATTGAAGAGGAGGTGCAAGTATGACATCGCTGGCGAATGTATGAATCTCCTCGCTGGTGGTTACAAAGACAAAAAAACGATTCTACATGACAATTCTCTTTTGAAGAACCGCAGAGCCGCCCGAACTCACATGCTTAACTTAAGTGTCCACCGAATCGAAGTCTTCTTACTTTATGTACAATTACATGTAGCAGAGTCATCCTTTACTTCGAGCTGATCTCAAAGAGAAATATGTCCATCCGGAAAGGGATTTCAAATATATGTAACCTAGCGACAATGAAGATCTGTACTTGTTAAATCTTCAAGGTCACTTGAACCATCTTTCACTCGCCGATGTACAACAGGTTCTCATCTACCTGCGGTCAACCTCGTGGACAAGAAGACTAGGTTATCCGACTACGCGGAGAAGACGTCCTCAGCTCGGGATTGAGAGTTACCAGACGTAGTTTACATCTCACCGAAACCTCGATGGGATGCCACATGTAGTATTGAAGATTCAAGCATTGACATCCACATTCCAATACCTACTCTCCAAGGGCTTTACATTCAAGACAGAATACGGGGTGCAATGATTATTAGGTTCAATTAGATCCACAAAGTTCAGTAATGTGTACTCTACAACAAATCGATGAAGCGTTGGACTACGATTCAAACAGTTACAAAGTCCACAGACAAATCCGAGGATGAATACAAGATTTTGGACGAAGAAAAGACGTTGTCGAGAGCACGGAGTTCATGTTCCTATCCAGAAACGGCTAAAGACACGTGTAGTACTTCCGGAATCAGAGAGCATTGTTGGTGACGGATTCTGAGAAGGCGACTACCGGATTACTGAAGAGAACCGAATGAGGGGTGGTAAAACATATATATGTTATGTTTAATATGTACAGTATTATGTATTGACTAAAACAATAACTTTAGGCTGAATATTAAGTAACTATATGTTTCATATTCGGATTATAAAACCTGACACAAACTTTCTCCAAAATTTTCCTACTAAATCCATTGGAGAACCTACAATCTCAACGGATTTGAAATTTTTGCTCGGGGGAGAAAATGAGATTTAAAATTATTAAAATGTTGATAAAACATGAGTAATCTTTTAAAACTCAATGTAGGTCTCCATATGTGCTTAAACCCTTGTCAATAACGAGCACAAAAAAGGGGGAAGCGAAATGGTAGAGGATGCTATCGTGGAAATACCTAAGACCACCCTGTACTCAACATGTATCAGGAATAATAAGGATGTAAGGTTAGGTACTCATATCCTACTACGTCCCCGCCCGCCAGAAATCGAGGGATCGTACCAGTGGATAACCCACATTAGTTGTTAAAGTCCATATGGTATGATTACAAAAGTAGTAATGTGAGAATAAGGGAATATGCGCACTGAGTATGGAGCAAGTACTGATACATACTCCAACAAAGTACTAGTATAAGTCTCAGTAAGCACTGAAGGGTGATTTGAAGAAGTGAAAAAAGAAAAGAGGTTAAAATAAGGTTGAAAAGAAAGCAGCCCTGGTCCTTAAACATTAGGTCAGAAACGTTTCAATAACAATATTTCTGTCAGAACCACCTGAGTTGATTGCAGATAGATTGAAGACAGAGTATCATGGACCCAGATGATACGCAGCACAACCTCTCCCTACTACTCAAGATCCCTCAAAGGATTCTTGGTTTCATTCCTCGACGAAATCAATGACGATTCTATCGTCTGCTCTTTCACATCACGATTAGATGATAATGAAGATGGAAAAAGGTGGCAAGTCTGCTCCCGCCTCCGACTACTAAAAAACCCAAAAATGCACTATTGATTCTAGACCATGAATCAACCACACATCTCGTTAGGACACAATACAAACTATGCTTGTTTCTTCACACAACTAGTGACAACAAGTAAAATCTTAAAGTCCTACGCATTATCCTCGTGGTAATGCCAGAACAACCGAGTGATACGAAAGATACAAACAATGAAAGATGAAATCCTTCTAGAGCCAACATCAAACAAGCTCTTGGTAGGTGACATGTGAATCCACTAGGATTAAAACTTGTACAAATGGAAAGCAACGATGGAGCGATTCTTTAGAATCAACCTGTTCCAGGCATGAATGGACTAATAGCTTTTGAAAAACTTCGATGGGCACAACAAACTGATTTATCTAGCACATTGACTATGTATATCTTTCAAAACACATGTTTTTCTGATAAAATTTTGATTTTGTGACTATAAAACATCTATCGTATGTGTTACAAAATACTTTCTCAATTATCACGTCGATTGATTTTCAAATCAATTTTTATCTTTTAATCGGTAAGACAGTAACTAACTGATTCACTCTTATCGTGTTGTCTGCTTTGAGACGTTCTGGTAAAGAGAACAGGCAAGTATAGTTTATACTGGAAATCCTGTTAAGGAGATTCCTCTTAAGAGGAATCTACCTGATCACAGGTCGGTCCTCACGGATCCCGAGGTTAATCCAACCAGACTCAGGCGAATGACAAAGCCATATTCATCCATAAGCTTTATTGCTAAATGTTTTATTACAGGTTCATATAAAGATGGAGATGGAGATACCTTGTTCCAGTGGAGTCAATTCACCACCCAATGCTCACACTTAATGTATCCAAGTAAAGACATCCATGTCAACTGAATGACCTACACACAGCTTTCGCAACTCTGAGAAGTAGTATCCTTACAAGAAAAGTTAGCATGCAGGGTTCCGAAGGTTCACAACATCACAAGAAGGCAACACTTCACAACGAGATGATTAAGAGATTTAGCTGTGGCTGATGGATCTCAAAGAAAGCTTGAAGGATCACCCCATCAAAGGAACAACGCTCAAGGATCACTACAAGATGTACAATGAAGTCAATGAATGAAGAATCAAAGTCTACGAGCTAGAGTCAAAGATCAACTCATAGAATGCTATAATTCAAATTGTATTTTATGGGGTGACCTCCCTTAGGGGGAGGATTACGTGTAGGATTAGAAAAATACTCGGGTCACCCCCTTGTATTGTATTAGTATTGCATAGCTCGAATTTAGAAAGTAAGGCGTATGGCTTTCGGTATTGGGCGGGTCTTTTACCCAAAGTGGACCCCAAACCCAAGCCAATAAAGCTCACCAAACACTTGTATATAAACCCTTATTCCAGCCATGGGAAGGGTTGGTTTTTCTTTTTATCACATTTCATGCTATTGCAATTTTCTCTCACTAGAAATCTCACTTTCCTCTCTCTAGATAATTAGGCCAACCCAAGTCATTAACCCTGCTTGTGTTATGAGATCCAATATAACTACACATTCGATAATTATCAATCAATCGTTCACCCATAATATTTATTCTCATCATCATCCATCCCACAATTTTGAAATAGGCTTTCACAATTAACCACAACTTGAATTTGTCCCAGACCAGACACGATCTAATTGTTCCAGTGTTCCAGAAAATGATGATTCCCATTGATGCCATGAATACACATGGATTCTTTCTCGACTAGCTGATGTCACTTCCCGGACCCCACTACAATAATGCAGCTCGAGGAAATTCGTTAAACCCTGGGCAATAAGCTACCATTAATGATGGGAGAGAGACCTTACAACTAATTCAAGGGAGACAAACTTCTTTTTTTGCAGGTACTATAAGGACCTACACTCCAGGAGCAAGTGTAAGCAGTTCTGGGAAACAAAGGACTGTTATTTGTTACAACGGCAAAGAGGAAGGACACATGTCCAAACAGTGCACTAAACCAAAGAGAAAATAGGATGATTCGTGTTTAAGGATAAAGAGATTTGCTGTACAAGCTCAAGAAAATGGTTAAATTCTACATGAGGAGGAACTAGCATTTTTAGCAGATCCAAGAATTGTAGAAGGACAAGCCACACAGACTGTCATTACTCAAAAAGCTTCTTACAAGCGATGGATTTGGATGCCTATAACTCTGATAGTGATGAAACTCAACACTGCAAAGTTGCTCTCATGGTGAATTTATCTCATTATGGTTCAGATGCTCTCGCTGAGGTACACAATCATGATAATTGAATAACAATATGATTAATCAAGCTGTGCAGGCGATGCAGTCTTCTGAACAGTCGAATGTATGTTGAACCGACAGAGACTAGAAATAACCAGTGAAAGCAAATATCATTCCTTAATCTCAGTATGTGAATTAATCACAACGGCAGCTTTTCGAGAATTTCTAACTCATTCTGCACAACAAGATGCACAGATAAAATATGGTTATTGAACAATTGAAAATTTTGTGACAAATAAAATGTCAATGATACTTTAACAAAACAGCTAAGCTTGAGAGATATAAGGAACAAGTTAAGGTGTTGAAAGAAGGACAAAATGTTGATTTAAGGAGTAATAATAACGTTTCAGATTCAAGTGCACAGTCTGTAGAGATTGATCGTCTAAACAAAAAACTCTTTCCTGACATTTAAAAGAAAAGTGAATCTTTAATGCAAACAGTTACTCTTGCTCAAAAAGTAATTTTAAAGAAAGAAGAATCTAGAACATCGATAGAGAGATTGCGTTGAAAGGAAGACCAAACACCTAGATAACATGATTTTTTAAAAGAGATCAATCTGCACAAACAGTTCACATGTTGACGAAACCTCAGTTTTTCTATGATCATACCACTAAACAAGCTCAGTTTTCAAATCCTTTCTATGCTCAAGAAAGCTCAGCAGGTTGGAACCAAAATGCTTTATGATGGTAATGTCATTAATATATGATTGCTATTGTGATTCCTGACTCCGAAAGACCCTAAAGCCTTGCAGAAGAAGTCGTTTAAAAATTCTTTTTAAAATAAAGTATCCTATGAATGTTAGAAAAGAAAGTCAATACTACACCATCAATTATGTTAGATCTTAACCCAACTTTCTCAAGATTTTGAAACACAATTTGTTCCAAAACTGAATTTATCTGCCGAACCAAGCCTTTGGTCTCAGTAATTCTGTGAATTCTCCGAACCCACTCTTTCTAGTAACCCAACCAAGTGAGTATAGAACTTATCCTAAAGTCATCCCCGCCCCCCCCAGCCAGCATGTTATAATACGAGTTTTAGAAGAAACTAAACACCATCTTGCCTAGGTTTTTGACGTGGGTCCAAGAAAGAACCACTGCCACAACATCACTGAGGCTCGGGGGGTTTAAACATATAAAAGCTTTTTTAGGGATAAAATAATTCCATTTGTAAAGGCTTAGAAGGACCTTGTCAACCATTCCGATCAATATTTGATTGATGAACTTTTTGAAGTCCAAAATGTCTTTCATTAAATGGAACAGGCTGTGGAACAACATCGTTTAGAGTAAAAAACATTTGAAGTTAAAATGACGCAAGTTTTGAACGAAAATGAACGACTCTTGGAACAAGTCATTAACAAAGATATTGTGAACATAATTATGAATTCTTCTGTGGATAATGCTTCTGTGAATGGTGCCATGAATTAGAAAAGTGCTAAATCCTTGAGACTGAACTTCTCAACAAAGAGGATTTTGTTGAAAAAGAGATTTACGATAAACTGTTGAAAAGTTTTACCTCTTTTGAAAAACATTGCATCTCTTTAGAAGTTGATACTCAACTTAATCATAAAAATTTTCAAAGGGACGATTCGGTTTCAAATCAAAGTGCTCTAAGTTTTGATCAATTGTTTGAATTAAATGAATTAAAACCTCAGTCCCAAGAGAATGACACAGTCATAAAGAAGTTTAAAGAGATAATTAAATCTCTAAGTGGAAAAATGAATGAGGATAAGATTAAAAAGGACTTAGAGGAGATTGAAACAATAAATATTGAATTGGATCATAGGGTGTCAAAGCTTATTGCTGAGAATGAGCATTTGAAACAAGCCTATAAGCAACTTTATGACTCGATTAAACCAGCACGTATTCGATCCAAAGAACAATGTGATGGATTAATTAATCAAGTTAATCTAAATTTTGTGGAAATCTCTGATTTAAATGCTCATCTTTAGGAAAAAGTTTTGGTAATTACAGCTCTCAAGGATGAATTAAGGAAACTTAAAGGAAAAGCTCTAGTTGATAATTTTGTTACGAAACACACTATTGATCCAAAGATGCTTAAGAATCATGTGGAACCAATAACCCCAAAATTGTTGAATAATAGGACAGCTCACTCTGCCTATATTAAGCACACTCAGGAAGAAGCTGCAGTTCTTAGGGATCTAGTAGAACATGTTAAAGCTAATTATCCTCTAGATCATCCCTTAGAATCTGCCTATAGGTATAACTAACAAATCAGAGATTTGCTTACAAACATCATAAAACATGCTAGTATCAACATTCTGATGAAAGAAATTAGTGTTTGTGACCCAAAAGAACAAGGACAAAAAGGTTGGATTCACTGAGCCTGTCACATCCTCCAGGAAACACAAAACAAAAACCAGCTCTCATCGAACTTAGTTTCTAACAAACCTATGTTGTCTTCTATAAGAATAAAACCGTCTACTAGTGCTAGCTAATCACAATCTTTAGGCAATACAAAGAAAGATAAGATTCAGTAAACACCAAGTAGAACTCAGAAGAATAAAGTAGAAGCCCACCCTAGGAAAGTTAAATCTAGTTTAAAACAATACAGCTTGGTGTGTTGTTTGCACCTGAAAGGAACGCTAATGTGCAGCATTCTAATCTTTAATGCGAATTCTGACTTCATAGTTCAGTGGTAATGTATGCATGCTTTTCTGAAAATCATGATTTTGTGTTCTTGATTTTATCAATAATGTGAATGCTCGTGTAAAATCTAAATCTACTAAGAAAAATTAAAAGAAAAAAGTTTGGAAACCAACAGGAAAGGTGTTTATAAATATTGGATATATCTGGAGACCTACTGGTCAGACCTTCACTATGATGTAGGAAAAGCGGGCCCTTAACTAGGAGTACCACAACTAATGAAAGTGCCCCTTAGGAAACGACACTGCTCTAATAATGAAACACCTAAACCTGTCCGTACATTGTTTTACTCACGGAAACCAGGAAATCTAAAACTAAATGTTTTTCTATTAGCCAAAACTAAGGTTTCTTAAATCTGTATCTTGCTAACAAAAAGGAACTCAGTCAATCTTGGGGATCCCATAGTTTCGATGTTCCATCTCCTCTCTGATGAATGCAGGGTCCCGTCCAAATTATTCTCTGGTATTTGGACTCCGGCTGCTCCAAGCATATGACCGGAGATCGCTCTCAGCTCACCAATTTCGTCAATAAATTTTTGGGTACAGTCAAATTCAGAAATGATCACGTGGCAAAGATATTAGGATATGGTGATTATCAGATTGGGAATGTTACGATATCAAGGGTTTACTACGTAGAAGGACTTGGACACAACTTATTCTCCGTTGGGCAATTCTGTGATTCGAACCTTGAAGTTGCTTTTCGTCAACACACCTGCTTCATTCGTAATCTAGAAGGTGTTGATCTATTGACTGGATCTCGAGGCAACAATCTGTATACTCTGTCTCTTGGAGATATGATGGCGTCCTCTCCTATATGTCTCTTGTCAAAGGCCTCAAAGACTAAGTCCTGGCTATGGCACCGACGTCTGTCTCATCTGAACTTTGGTGCAATCAACCATTTAGCTAGACATGGTCTTGTTCGAGGTCTCCCTAAGCTAAAGTTTGAAAAGGACCATCTGTGTTCTGCATGTGCAATGGGCAAAAGCAAGAAGAAACCCCACAAACCTAAATCTGAAGACACCAACCAAGAAAAACTCTATCTTTTGCACATGGATCTTTGTGGACCAATGCGTGTCGCAAGTGTTAATGGAAAGAAGTACATCCTCGTCATTGTCGATGATTACTCTCGATTTACATGGGTTAAGTGCTTAAGGTCAAAAGATGAAGCTCCAGATTTTATAATCAAGTTTCTCAAGATGATCCAAGTGCGACTTAAAGTACCTGTCCGACGAATCAGAACAGATAATGGAACTGAATTTGTTAATCAAACTTTGCGTGAATATTATGAGAAGGTTGGCATCTCTCATGAAACATTTGTTGCTCGCTCTCCACAGCAAAATGGTGTCGTTGAAAGACGTAATGTTGATTTATGCAAAAGCTCTATTATTCTTATGGGCAGAAGCAGTTGCTACCGCATGTTACACCCAAAATCGTTCCATCGTACGTCTTCGTCACGGCAAAACACCATATGAGCTTTTACATGACAAACTTCCCGACTTATCATTCTTCCATGTATTTGGTGCACTCTGCTATCCGACAAATGATAGTGAGAACTTGGGTAAGTTACAACCGAAGGCTGATATTGGTATTTTCATTGGCTATGCACCCACAAAGAAAGCATTCCGAGTTTACAACCGATGTACCAGACGTATTGTTGAAACAATTCATGTAGACTTTGATGAGCTAACTGTGATGGCTTCTGAACACAACAGTTCAGGACTCGCACTTCATGAAATGACTCCTGCAACAATCAGTTCAGGACTCGTACCAAACCCTCCTCCTTCAACACCGTTTGTACCACCTTCAATAAGTTATTAGGATCTTTTGTTTCGACCGTTGTTTGATGAATTACTCACTCCTCCACC
This sequence comes from Tanacetum coccineum, assembly GCA_026074375.1. NCBI lineage: Eukaryota > Viridiplantae > Streptophyta > Magnoliopsida > Asterales > Asteraceae > Tanacetum > Tanacetum coccineum. Next base: position 15,044 of record BQNB010027604.1, read on the forward strand.
TAGTGTTGATTGCCTAGCCCCTGAAGTCATTGCTCCAATTGCTGAAGTAGTTTCTCCAGAACCCGCTGTATCAACCGGTTCACCATCCTCAACAATAGTTGACCAAGAAGCACCATCACCTAGTAACTCACAAACAACAGCCGAAACTCAATCTCCTATCATTCCTAACGATGTTGAAAAAGACAATCATGACTTAGATGTTGCACACATGAATAACGATATGTTCTTTGGTATTCTAATTCTAGAAAATGATTCTGAAGCGTCTTCTTTGGATGTTATTCCTATTGTCGTGCAATCTGCAACTCCTTACTCAGAACACATTACTAAATGGACCAAGAATCATCCTTTAGACAACATCATCGGTGAACTCGAAAGACTTGTTTCCACAAGACTCCAACTCCATGAACAAGCCTTATTCTATTACTACGATGCCTTTCTCACATCAGTTGAACCAAAGAACTATAAAGACGCATTAACTCAAGCACGTTGGATTGAAGCAATGCAAGAAGAGCTTAATGAATTTGAGCTTCTTGAAGTTTGGGAACTCGTTCCTCGTCCAGATAAAGTGATGGTTATTACTTTAAAATGGATCTACAAGGTGAAACTTAATGAATTAGGAGGAATTCTAAAGAACAAGGCTTGTTTGGTTGCTCGTGGTTATCGTCAAGAAGAGGGATTTGATTTTGAGGAATCCTTTGCTCCAGTGGCTAGACTTGATGCTATTTGAATTTTCCTCGCATATGCTGCTCACATGAATATGATTGTCTACCAAATGGATGTTAAGACAGCATTCTTGAACAGCATTATGCGCGAAGAAGTTTATGTCAGCCAATCGGATGGGTTTGCAGATCAAGACAATCTGAATCATGTGTATAAGCTTAAAAATGCTCTCTATGGGTTGAAACAAGCTCCTCGCGCGTAGTACGATCTATTGTCAAAGTTTCTACTTTCTCATGAATTCTCTAAAGGAACTGTGGATCCCACATTATTCATAAGAAGACAAGGCAAAGATCTTCTCCTGGTATAAATCTACGTTGATGATATAATCTTTACGTCTACTACACCTGAATTATGTGACCAATTTTCAAAAATAATGTGTTCAAAGTTTAAGATGTCGATGATGGGCAAAATATCATTTTTCCTAGGACTACAGATTTCACAAAGTCCTAGAGGCATCTTTTTAAACTAGTCTAAATATGCTCTAGAATCATTGAAAAAATATGGTATGGAATCTAGCGACCCCGTGGATACTCCCATGGTGGAGAAATCCAAACTGGATGAAGATCCACAAGGGAAAGCCGTTGACCCTACACACTATCGTGGAATGGTTGGCACCCTCATGTATCTTATAGTCAGTAGACCATACCTAACATTTGATGTATGCATGTGTGCCCGGTATTAGGCAAAGCCTACCGAAAAGCACTTACATGAATATTTAAATACCTACGAGGAACCGTTAATAGGGGACTCTGGTATCCAAAGGATTCTTCTATTGCTCTAACAGCTTATGCAGAACGCTGACACGTAATAAAAATGGCGGGTTGCAAGATATTAGACGAATTACATCTGGAATTATGCAATTATAGGAGACAGACCATGTTAGTTAGATCCATCAAAAAAGGAAGAAAATCGCTGCGATAATCCCATTATGGGAAGCTGAATAATAGCCTTGTCTGGCTGTTGTTCTTCAAGTCCTTTGGATGAGATCACAGTTACCGACTATGGTCTTGGATTCAATAAAATTCCAATGTACTGTGATAACAAAAGCGCAATTGCCTTATGCTGAAACAATGTTCAACATTCTCGATCGAAGCATATTGACATCAGATTCCGCTTTATCAAAGAGAAAGTGGAGAATGGAGTAGTAGAGCTTTACTTTGTCAACACGGAATATCAGCTAGCGGATATCTTTACTAAACCCCTATGCAGAGAAAAAAATGAATTTCTGATCAACAAGCTAGGAATGCGAAGTTTTACGCTTGAGACACTGAAACAGTTGGTAGATGAAGCTGAAGAATAGTGGTGGTACCTATTCTGATATCCTTGTATCATATGTATATATATTAAAAACCATAAAAACCAAAAAGATTTTTTATTTTTCAGAAAACTTTTATAAAATCAAAATATAAAAATATAAAATATTTAAAACCAACGAAAACATTAAAAAATGAGAAAAATATAAAAAGAGGTAATAATGGGCAAGTCCTTTTGAAAATCGATAACATTTACGGTCTTAGAAATGTCATTCAATAATGATACGAGGCTGTAAATGAAGTTCAAACAGAAGTTCCATATGTTTTCAAAACATGCCAAAAATGGCTTGCTATTATTTCAGATAGCAACCCGGTCATCATCTTAAAGGCAAGTATTCCGTCAAAAAGGAAACTTGACCTCTCAACGGGAATTTATTCTCGGGCATGGCCTACTTTATGACCATGCAAAGGCTTGTGCTTACTTTGCAACACAACCCGTGCTTCCTATATAGCCATAAGTGTACGGGTCAGTGCACTTATGTGTTAAAATAAGAGAAATCTTATTTCATGGTGTTTGATTTTTTTCAAAAATAAAAACATTGCTTCATCCGAACTCAAACAACGACTACAGCTCTTTAAATAGAAAACGGATCATTGTTTGAGGGGGAGAAAATGTCAAATATCTTCTTCATAATAATGTGCTTTTAAGGAAAAAGGTGTTAAACAATAACAGAATACCATTCTTAAGAAAAGTTAATTAAGTTTAGCTTATGTGTGCCTTATATGTTATGTGTTTATGCCTTTAGGGAGTTAAAGTGTGAATTAAGTGATTAGGTATGCTAGTTAAAAACATTAGGGACTATTTGTGCCAATTGTTAAACTATAATTGCCTAATAAATCTTATAAGTGAAAAATTAAAGGGCTTAGTAACTTGAAGGAGTGAATGTGTCAAAAACGTAACTTGTTTTATAAACACCACCCACCCTTCCCGTCTCTTTCACACACACACACTTAACAACTTCCTTTTCCCTCCCATTCTCACTCGAACGATCGCCAACCTCTAATCCATCTTCTCAAGTGTTTTTCAAGCCTAAGGTAAAACTAAAAACTTGTTCTACACTTCTTAAACATGTCATACCTCGAAGGAATTGGGATTTCATTTAATTTTGAACTTGAAAACCCTAATTCTTGAATTAGGGTTTCTCAAAATCAAAAGTGCATAAATCATCAAATTGATTGAGGTGTTATGATTGCTTTGGAGTGTAGAAGACACTTTTAATGCAGTTTTATGTATGGTTGTCATATGAATGAGATAAGCTAGATTACTTGGTTGAAAATTTAGGTTTTTTTTAGGAGATATTGTAAAATGTTTATGGGTTTTGTAATAAAATGCTAGTTTATCTATTATTAAATGAGTTTGAATGATAAAATCATATCCTTGTTTGTAGATTCATGAATATATGTGCTAAAATGTTGTTGCATGCTCATTGTGTATCGTCTTGTTGATTTTTGTGGCTTAAAGTTGTTATATTAATCCTAAATGTTTTTTCTCATGATATGAAAGCTAAAGAAACTAGTTTGATTGATTGAAAAAGATCATGTTTGTGAAATTTATTAATGAACCGAACAACCTGTTCCCTTAGTGAATTGAACAACTAGTCGTCATTTGGGGATCGAACAACATGTTCCTTTAAGTAAACCAAACAACTAGGAATGCTTTGTGAACCGAACAACTCGTTTCCTTAGTAAACCAAACAACTAGGAATGCTTTGAGAACCGAACAACGCGTCCCCTTAGTGAACCAATCAACTAGTTATGCTTTAGGAACCGAACAAATAGATTTGGTTTAGGAACCAAACAACTTGTTCTTTAAGGAACCGAACAACTCATTCTATTAAGGAACCGAATAACTTACTTTGTGAAGGAACCGAACAACTTACTTTGTGAAGGAACCGGACAACTTTCTTTGTGAAGGAACCGAACAACTTACTTTGTGAAGGAACCAAAAAACTAGTGTTTATTAAGGAACCTAACAACTCATTCTATTAAGGAAGCGAACAACCAGTTTGTATGAAGGAACCAAACAACCAGATTTTCTAAAGGAACCAAACAACTTATTTTCGTTTAGGAACCGAACAACTAGATTTCTTTAAGAACCGAACAACTTTATTCTTTAAGGAACCGAACAACTAGTTTATTAAGGAACCGAATAGAAAACAGCTTATGTTTCAAAGACCCAAATCACTTAAGATCAAATTTCCAATTTAAAAGGCAGTTTGATTTCTTAATTAGGGAGTTAATTAAAATTGGTTAATTATACACTCTAAACAAGTTAAGTTGTCTTAAGCTGTCATTTTTAAATTGAAAGATTTAGGTGCTAAAAGTCTTAGAGAACCCAATCCTTAAGAAATTTGCTCATCATAAATCAACTCAAAGTGCTCAATTGAAAGGTCTCTAAAGTGTATTGTACAAACATAAACTGTATTGATTCTTTCTTAGCAGAATCATGGATAACACAAGAGCTCAGCAAAAGGCACTGGATGATGAATTAGTCGCCCCTGCTAACCATCTCAAGATAGGGAAAAGCAATCTCCGACTAAGCTCAAATCTCAAATCCAAGGAACCTACTCTTCAAGTGGTATTAGATGCTCTCAAACTCACTCCATTCTACAAAGCATTTGAGATCACTGCTGATATACCAGAAATATATATGCAAGAGTTCTGGGTCACTGTCTCCAGACATCATTCTTCACTTCGTTTCAAGTTGAATGGCAAAAGTCATACTGTTAACGTAGACAACTTCAGAGATATGCTCAAAATTTACCCTAAACTCCCTGGTCAGATATTTGAAGAACCCCCACTTGAAGAGGAGATTCTATCTTTTATTAGAGACTTTGGACACACTGGTGAGATCAAGTTTTTATTCGATGTCAACGTCAATCACATGCATCAACCATGGAGATCATTTTCTGCCATAATCAACAAGTGTCTAAGTGGAAAAACTACTGCTCTGGAAAGTCTTCGTTTGTCACGTGCTCAAATTCTTTGGGGAATGTATCATAACAAGACTGTTGATTATGTCTACTTGCTGTGGGAAGATTTGGTGTATCAAGTAGAGAACAAGAATTCTAAGAAGAACAATGACATGTATTATCCACGTTTCACCAAAGTCATTGTAGACTACTTCATGGCAAAGGATCAAGCAATAACAAGGAGAAACAAGATGTTTTGGCACTATGCCAGGGATGACTTCATGTTCACCACAATAAGAGTCATTTCTAAACATCAGGACACACAGGTATACGACGCTATTCTCCCCCGGCACTTGACCAACCAAGCCTTGTTGGAGTCAGAAGCCTACAAGACTTATCTTGCTTATGCTACTGGTGAGAAGATTCCAAAACCCAAATATGTTAAAAATAAAGCTGATTCTGAATCATCTCCCAAAAAGAAGACTACTACCACTGCTAAAGGCAAGAGACCCCAGACTTTAGCAAAGGCAGCTAAACCTGCTAAAAAGAAGCAACCTGCAAAGACATCTAAAGCTAAAGGTCTAATAGTGATATCTGAAGTTGCTTTAACAGAAGCTGAACAAATGAAGCTAGCCACAAAAAGAAGTCTGATAGAAACTCACAACTCTCACGCCAGCGGCTCAGGTGCAGATGAAGGAACTGGTAGTAAACCAAGGGTTCCCTATGTACCGACATATGGATCTGATGATGAGCAAATCTCTTGGAAGTCCAGTGACGAAGAGGATGATGATGAAGTAGGCTTGAATGATGATGATGATGACAATGATGATGATGAAGACAATGATGATGATGATGATGATGATGATGCTAATAATTAAGATGATGATGATGATCAAGAACATGATGATCAAGATGATGAAGGGCAAGATGATGTTAATGAGCAAACTGAGGGGGGGGGGGGGGGGGGGGGGGGGGGGGGGGGGGGGGGGGGGGGGGGGGGGGGGGACTCAGACAACGATGGTGATAGACTTTTGTTCATCTAAGTTTTCAAACTCCTGATGAAGAAGATAGACAAGAAGAAGATGATAAAGAAGAAAGACATTTTGTTCCTAGGGTTTTCAAACATCCCATCTTATGTTGAATCTACTGATGATGAAGACAGTGATGAAGTAATTGAAGGTGCGAATGTTGAGGGAGACGAACAAGATAAAGAGGAGACAAATGAAGAGGTTGAAGCAAATGAATTATACAGGGACGTGAACGTCAATTTGGTTGGAAGAGATACTGAGATGACAGATGCTGCACACACTATCATTCAATCTACACAAGTAATAAAAGACACTCATGTGATCATTACTCTAGTCAATCCTGAAGGTCAACAACAGAGTTCTTCTGTGTCATCTGGCTTCGTTTCTAACATGCTCAACCCTAGTCCAGATACAGATATTGACTCTATATTTAATCTTAACACTGAGTCAACTTCACTGGTAGATGCTCTAGTTACTGCTATTGCTGAGCCACCTCTTTTGTCTGCAACAACGCTTCCTCCACCACCCACTCCTCGCATCACACATCTGCAACAAATACCAGTTCCCACACCAACAACTGTTCTAAGCTCCTCCCTACAAGATCTTCCCAACTTTGGTTCTTTATTCGGGTTTGACCATAGACTAAAAACTTTAGAAACCGATTTCTCTGAACTCAAGCAAACGAAATGGAGAAAGGGGTGGGCGAAAAGGTGGATACAAAAAGAAATACAAGCAAACGAAAATAACCACCAAATAAGTAGCCCCACCAGCTCTCCACCCCCCCTCCACCACAACCACACCCCCCCACCTCAACTCCGACCCCCCCCCCCCCTCACAACCATCCTCCCTCCCTGATGCACCCCCTCCCCCCCCCCCGACGCCAATCCCCCCGTCCCCCCCCTCCCCCCCCCACCCCACCCTCCCCCCCCCCTCCCCTCACCCTCAACCCCCCTCCCTCCCCGGCCCCTCCTCCCCCCTCCCCCGCCCCCAATCCTCCCCCCTCCGCGCCCCCCCCCCTCCACCTCCGTACCTCCTCCACCACCCTTCACCCATCCCCCCCTCACCTAACACCTGCCTCACCCCCTCGACCCCCCCCCATCCACCCTCCCCCCACCTACTATCCCCCCCCCCCGCCTCATCCCTCATCCCCCCGCCCCCCCGTCCCCCCCTCTATCTCACCCCCCTCCCCACCTCCGTCCTCCTGCACACACGTCCCCCCCCCCACCCCATATCCCACCCACCGCTCCCCACCTCCCCCTCCCCCCCAGTCCCCCCCCTCTCCCCCCACCACCCCCCCACACACCCCCCCCCCACTCCCCCCCTCCCCCACCCGCCCCCCCCCAAATGCTACCACTCATCCCTTGCTCCACATACCCTCCCCACGTCCCCCCCTCACACCCCCCCCCTCCTCCCCCCCCACCTTCCCAACCCCCCAAGCCGCACCCCATTCCACCCACCCCTCCCCCTCCCCCCTTCCTCCCACCCGCCCGCCCCGGCAGGCACCCCTCCCCACGCCCCCCCCCCCCCCCCCTACCCCCCTCCCCCCCCATACCCCCACGATCCACCCCCCACCTACCCATTCCTTAGCCCATCCCATCCCCTTTCTCCCTACCCTTCGCTCTCTGTCACTCCCCCCCCCCCCCCCCAGTCCCCCCCCGAACCCAAATCCCCTCCACACCCCACTCCCCCACCGCCACCCCCCCACCCCCCGGTCCCCTTCCACCTCCAACTCCCCCACCGCCCCCGCCCCCGTCCCCACACCCCCTCCCCGCCTCCACCAACCCTCCGCCACCCCCTCCCCCCGTTCCACCCTCCCCGCCCTCCCCCACCCCCCACGCTCGACGCCCCCCCACCCCTACCCACCCTCCACTCACCCTCCCCCGCATCCTCCCCCCCCCGCCGCCCCCCCTCCGCCCCTCTCATCCCCAGTTTACTTGCCGAAGTTATCTACACTACTTGGCCATGTTGATGTGTACTTTTCAAACACGATGCAGAAGCCGTCAAAATAGACCTTATAGTTACAGTCTGACATACTTACTCAGGAGATAAGCTCACAAGCTAAAAATGCAGACTTCATTAATAAACTTGATGACAACATTAAGAAAATAATCAAGGATCAAGTCAAAGAACAAGTTAAAGCACAAGTCTCCAAGATTTTGCCAAAAATTGAGAAGACTATAAATGAACAACTTGAAGCAGAGGTTCTGACTCGTTCATCCAATGAATCTAAGACATCCCATGCTGTAGTGGCCAACCTTTCTGAACTAGAACTAAAAAAGATAATCTAAGACATCCCATGCTGTAGTGGCCAACCTTTCTGAACTTGAGCTGAAGAAGATTCTCATAGATAAGATGGAAAGTAATAAGTCAATCCACAAATCTGATGAATAGAAGAATCTCTACAAAGCATTGGTTGATGCCTACAAAAGTGACAAACTCATACTTGACACGTATGGAGATACTGTCTCATTTAAAAGACGTCGAGATGATGAGGATAAAGATGAAGAACCCTCCGCTGGATCAAACTAGAGGTCCAAGAGAAGAAGAGTTGGAAAAGAACCAGAGTTAACCAGTGCACCAAAGGAAAAGACCTCCAAGACAACTGGCAAGTCTACTGAAGGGTCCAAATCTCATCACAAGTCCGCTAGCGAGTCTGCTCAAGTAGAGGAGCCAATGCACACTTATAAAAGATTTGGAAGAACCCGCACATCAGGAGTTCAAAACAGGAGTTACTGATGATCAACCTGATGAAGAGACCTCTCAGCTTCCTGATTGGTTTCAAAAACCAGAAAAACCTACTACTCCCAATCATGATTGGAACAAGACTTTGCCTGATGCTCATGGACCTGTTCAACCTTGGCTAAACTCTTTGGCCCAGATGGAAGATCCGCATGAGTCGTTTAATGAGCTGATGGACACTCCTCTTGACTTCTCAACATTCGTGATGAACCATCTTAAAGTTGATACTCTAACTCCTGAATTATTAGCCGGTCCAACATTCGAGCTGATGAAAGGATCATGCAAGAGTCTGGTAGAACTTGAATATTTCTTTGAATAAGTCTACAAGGAAACCACTGATCAATTAGACTGGAACAACCCTAAAGGTCAGCAATATCCTCATGAACTGCGAAAGCCACTACCATTGATACCTAATTCTCAAGGTCGTCGTGTCATACCTTTCGATCACTTCATCAACAACGACCTAGTGTATCTAAGTGGTGGTGTCTTAAGCCAAACATATACAACTTCAGTGACAAAGACCAAGGCTATAGATTACAGGAATATCAAATGGATTGAAGATTTGGTCCATAACATAATGTAGAGTCAAGTGCCGGTTAGCTACGACAAACATGCACTCTAGGGAATCTCACATTGGGGGCGAAAACGACAACAATTCTCTGGATTTACTGCTAACAGGGAATCTACTTGAGATGTCTACTCCAAACGCAGAATCGTTGCTGTCACAAAGCTTCAAATAGTCGAATGGCATAATTACAAGCATCTGGATTGGATCACTATTCGTAGAGATAATGACAAGCTATATAAATTTAAAAAAGGCAATTTCAGCAGGCTTCACATCCAAGACATCGAAGACATGCTGCTTCTTCTTGTTCAAGGCAAGTTGACAAATCTCACTGTTGAAGAACACATAGCTTTTAATGTCTCCTTACAAATGTTTACAAGAAGCGTTGTCATCCAAAGGTATGTGGAAGATCTTCAATTAGGTGTCGAGAGTTACCAAAAGAAGCTCAACCTCACAAAGCCGGATACATACATATCAGATCTTAAATGAAGGGAAGCTTATACAGCATACTCCAATCCCAAAGGTTTCATTTACCAGAACAAAGACAAGAAGAACAGATTGATGTGTATTGATGAACTACACAGTTCAGTGACGGTACACTCAATGATGTTAGGACTGCTCTTGATCACCCCATTAATCAGTTTTTAGCAGGCATTAATTTGTCTTTAAGTTAGTTTAATGTTGTTTTTAAAGTTCTATACTCAATTTACGGTTGATTGTATTCATGGGTAAAATTGGTAGAAATCTAGTTTAATGAATATGCTTGTTTGATTAGATTTGATTAATAGCTTTTAAGTGGTGATTTTATGTTCGTTTAGACCCCCAACCCACATCCAAATGCAGTATAGTAAACTAGAAACTGTGAATTGTCTCTTAGTGTAAACTCCAATTTTGTTATAAGGGTCTTACAAGTTTTAAAAGTCAGTTTTAATAGCAAATGTTATATAGATAGTTTAAGCTTTGTTTCGGTTTTTAAATTTTATGATATTAGCTCATTAGATAACAAGCTTCATCTGTGTTTAGCTTTTGAGTTTTTATATTAGCTTATTCTAGCTTTTCTGTAGGGCTGCAAAAGCCTTTTGTCTTGAAAAAAAAATATACTCAGCAGCTACTGAGTATGATTAGCCTTTTTCATAAGCATTTTCATGGCTTATTTTAATTTCAAAATACCTTTTGTTTGTTGTTTATTGTAGCTTATAGGATAAGCTTTAAGGCCCTATAGCTCATTAAGCCATAATGTTCCCTTAAGTAGCTTATTTTTAAGCCCAAAGTTGGGTGATCAGACTGTTTTAAGGCCTGCAATTTTTTTTAGCTTAAGTTTGATTCAAAGCTTGTTTGGTGTTGCTTAATCTAGTTTAGGCTAGCTTATTTTGGCTTATTAAATATCTAGGATTAAGTTTGAGGTTTAAGTTATTAAGTTCCTTAGTTAACCTGTTAGCTAATATGCTCTTCCAGCTAATTTAGCTTGCCTAAAATTAGACTTAGACTAGCTTAAGAAGTCTGATTTTAGGCCCCTAGTAGCTCATTAGTCATTGGTAGCTTATTTCAGTTTTTTAGCTTATTTCAGTTTGCAGTTTAAAAGTTCTAAGTCTTTAAGTTCATTAGCAAAACTGTCAACTTATTTGTGCTTATTGCCTATCTTATTTTTGAGATTTGTAAAAAGTCCTTTTTTAAAGTTTGTTATTTTAAGCTTATTTTATAAGTTTTTTAAAAAGAAAAAAAAATGTTTGATAAAAAGGAGAGGCCACAGGGGTCGAACCCATGACCTCTCCCTTTGCACACACACGTCCCAAACAACACACACACTAACCATTAGCACCAGTAGGGCCATCTGTTCAATACTTGCTAATTTTATTATTTAGGTCCGTTTGGTTTGAAGCCGGGTTTCACTTTGGGTGTGGGATTTATAGATGGCTGGTTTAGAATCAAGGGTGACTTTTAAAAAAAATGATGTTTGGTGTCACACAGGTTTGAAAGACATTTCAATAAATGATGTTTGTTTTTCCTATTTTGATATGTGAATGATATAAAAAAAAGTCAAATGAATGATCAAAAGAAAAAGTCAAATTAATATACAATACTAGCATCTCATATTGATAACAGAACTGATATAATATGAACACCTGAGAATATATTTCATCACTGAACAAAGGATAAAAAAAGGGAAAAAACGTTTGGCAAATCCAAACTAACCAGATATATACATCTTGCAAACACCTTGCAAACACCTGGGAACAAACTTAGCAAAAGAAGAAACAAAATAGGCTATCTAACCTCGAAACCACCACATACTTTCGACTTCAAAAGTTAACACAAACCTCCAACAGGTAACAAAAATGCTAAACCCGTGCTCGTAATAAGCTACAACGAAAAGATGATATCACATACCACATCCCACATACGAACCAGTTGGTGGTCATTTTACTTAACGCCCTAAATAGACATGAAATTCAATGAGCATCAAGGATTTAATGTTTCTCTCTACGTATTAAACATTTGATGTGCTAAACCATCTCTAACGGCCTTAGATTTACAAGCTTCTTCTACTAAATGGTCTTCATCGGTCGGACTGATATGTGATAAACAAGCTTCTTCTACTAACTGTTCTTCATCAATCTCGTCTTTTTCATCTTGTTCCAACTCTTGTGGATCAACTCTCATGTACTTCCTTATTAGATTATGTAGAAGACAACATGCTAGAATAATGCGGACTTGAGTAGCAATTGGGAAAAACGAAGGCGAAGCTAATATCTTCCAACGCCCTTTTAGTAATCCAAAACATCTTTCAATCATATTTCTAGCTTTTGAATGTATCATGTTAAAATATTTTGCGGCGCTTTGTGGCCGATGACCATGGAATTCGTTGAGATGATATCTCTGACCTCGAAAGGGGGCTAGAAAGCCTGGGGCATTGCAATATCCGGCATCCACTAAATAATAACAACCTTCAAAATTCACAAAACAAACATTATCATAGCTTAAAGCAGGGTGTTATCGGGTCAGGTGGATCAGGTTTTATCAGGTTGGGTTTTAATTTTTTAAATGTGACCTCAAACCCGACCCGATTTAGGTCGGGTTTATCGGGTTCGGGGCGAATTCAAGTCGGGTTATATCGGGTTGGGTGAGTTGGGTTATTGGGTTCAGGCATCTATACCTGCACTAGATTAAATAGACTTTAAAAATGTTAACACTACAAAAATGAAAGTGGATTGCGAATGACAGAAATATGTGCTTAAATGTGTACTTCTGTATATATACATTTGCATGTTGACACTACAAAAATAATAAGTGACGTGTGGAATGTTGACACATTTGTGGAACTACACAAACTGATAAGTTTTGAAATCTAAATGTAAACATCCTCATATATAAACATTTATATATAGGCATCCACATCGTGTATTCTTATTCTATAGATATATTATGTTTTAAATATTACAGTAAATGTTAACACTACAAACATCCTCTGCTGCAGCAACCAAACGCACCAAAAATTACAGCAAACACTGATTTTCAGGTCTTATCAGGTTGGCCCGATAATCCGACAGCATTAATTATCTCACCTGAATCTGACCCGATAACATTATCGGGTTATCGGGTTCGGGTCAAAACAACCCGACAATATTTTTTAACCCGACTCGATAATCGTTATTGGGTAACCCAACCATACAGACATCCCTAGCTTAAATAGATGTTAAAGATATAGAGAAAATGAAAGGGAAAAATCACTATATTAGTTCTCTACACTACAATTTTCCCAAATAAGTATTTTATTATATTTGGTATACATCAGATACTTCTAACAATTTGTTAAAAACATCACTAAACTATTATACTATATTAACTATCAACCAACAAAAAGAAAAAAAATTGAAACAATCAATAACTAGAATGTAAAGGGCAAAGGGTGGTCTGTATAAATTTGGAGATGGAAAAAGGTACATACCTTGAGGAATTTTAAGACCATTAGGCCTACTTATAGCATCCCTTAGCACTCGACCATCAAGTGCAGAACCCTCCCAACCAGGCAAAACATATATAAATTGCATGTTTGGACAACAAACACCCAATACATTTGTTGCTATATCTGCTTTTCTAGTGCGGTACCTTGGTTTTTGATCCGATGGAGGTGTGACTCTAATTGAAGTCCCGTCTAAAGCACCTATGCAGCCCTTTAATTTTCATAATCATTAGTAAATAGTAAACTTGTAACTGATATTTTTCATAATACGATAACACTTTGAAAAAATGAATTATATGCTACCTTGAAAGACTTCCAACGGTCGTATTGGCAATCTTCAGTAATAGGTTGTGGCTTTTGAAGCAACACGTCATGCAATTTTAGGATGGCTAGGAGGCAACGATTAAATTGTCTACTAATAGTTTCTCCACTTCGTAAGAAAAGTAAGCTAATAGTTCTATTCTTTTTGTGATGAGCCAATACATATAAAAACAAAGCAACTATTTCTTCTAATGTCATGTTCGTTGTGCCTTTTAAGCCAGAAACATCTCTTACCATCTCACACAATCTACCAAAGGTACTTCTATCCATTCGGAGTTGGCTAACACAAACGATGTCTGATTCTCTTGTTAGCTTGTTTAACCAAATCATTCTCTCAAGCCTTATTTGCTCCTTACTTTTCGACAAAGGCCTAGCGATTTGCATACTCGCAAGATAGCGAAAACCAAGTCCATGAATAATTACAATTAAAAACACTAACAAGTGAATTCAAAATCTCGACAATATAGATTACTTTGCGTCGCTTGCTAGTGATTGGCGCACGTGCCATTTTCTCCTGCACTAAATTGATAGAATAAAAAAGAGTTAATTTTCTTGTAAGCATACTACGTTGGGTTCGTTTCAAGCTCTTATTACACACTTATCAAATAGTGAAAATATTGGTACTGTAATTTTCAAAGTAGCTCTAAAATCAATTTCTATCAAAAGGGTTAAAGACTAATCATATGAACCTTTTTAATTTGATACAACATATGTACTGTCAATTTCCACGTATGCCTAAATCACTCACATAGATGAATCATGAACAAAGCCTTTTTAAATATACAATCGATTATAACCTATAAATGAAATAATGGGATGCAACTTTTTAAGGTTTAAATTCCAACAAAAAAACAATCAAATATTGAGCATACGAAATTAAAAAGATCAAGGATAGATGTGATTGATAAAAATTAAAAAAAAAACAAGCCCTAGATTTCACTATCCTATTGATTATCACTTGGATCGACTACATGAAAATAATTTTTTCAATGATTACCTGTTGATGTATTGAGAGAATTAGAGCTTGATCATGCAAAATTTATGTGGGAAGAAGAAGAAGAAAAAAAACATGAATGGATCTTGTATGAGAGAGAAAAAAGTAGGACAGAATCAACCGGGTATGAGATGAAATCCTACCCTTGTGGCTGGAATTGTAAATACCCACTTACGAGGATGTCATTCCTGATTATAAAACACAACTCCCTCAACCAAATAGCTGATATCAAGCCCCTCCCACTTCCTCAAAGCTCACACCCATAAAAAACGGGCCCCTTAACCATTTATTTACTTTTGACCTTAACAGCCCAAAGTTACTTATTTTGTGCTTATTTCCAATAAGTGGTGTTTCCCCCATTTATTTTATTTAGAATAAGCACTCTTTAAAGTACTTTTTTCTGAATTTTTCCTAATTTTCAAAATTATTTTAGTATTTTTAATTAATTTTTCTTATTAAAACAATTTTTAATTCATAATAAACAATATAAAAGTCAAAAAAATATAATTCTTTTTTTAAAAATTTTCTTTTATCATTTAGGACTTAGGAAAATTAAATTTGCATTTGTAGGGGTAAAATTTTAGAATTTGTTTTTTTAAAGAACGGGTTTCGATCCCGTTCTCGTTTTCTTCGTGTTTTTAACTTTAATTGCTTTCTTTTTTGGTTTAGTTTTCTTAGTTCTTGCATTTTAGTCATTTAGGGTTTATTAAAAGTTAAAAAATCACTTTAGGATTAAATTTTGATATTTTAGGGTTTTTAAGTCGCGTTTTTAGGATTCCCGTTATCATTCCTAGTTTAATTTCGTAATTGCTTTCGTTCTTAGCTTGTTTTTAGTTAATTGCATTAATTTTCCCGTAGAATTATCAAATCCAATCAAATCTTTGTTATTCAAACATCAAATGTCAAACCGACTCTCGACTTTCCATTGCACGCCTCGTTGGGGATAACGACCCGGGAGATTTTAGATTTTACTTTGGTCAAAAGTAATTTATTTGAATCTTTTGGAATACGTATACTATATATTATAATTACCCCCAAAAAGGTGGTTATCATTTTGGCGCCATTGCCAGGGAGGAGTGTAAGCGATTTTCGTTTCAACGTTTGACAATTAGTGCTTTGAAGATCATTCCTTGTGAAGTTATTTTCTTTATAAAAATATAAAAATACAAAAATATTTTTCATTTTATTTTTTGTAGTATATAAAAACAAGAGAAAATCAAAAACATAAAAACATTGTCTTTAAATAATAAAAAAAATCATCATCAATATAATGCTCTCAACTTGAGCATTATCATAATAAGTTCCCGAATCAAAGATTCAAAACTTGCCTTTGTGTCACTTGTGAAGTACGGCTCACCTTTAAGAGATTAACAAACTATAAGAGGGGTATAAGGAGGGTTGTTCCGAGGAACTACGACCCAAAAGGAGAAGGTTTTTAATAGCTTCGTGCTTTCCCGCTCCTCCGCTCCTTTGTGGTTTTTTTTCTTTTAAAGAGCTACCATGAAGCAAGTTAATTATTGGTTTAAGTTATTTGATCTCATTTTGTCCTTAATAATAATATGTTGTTTAAAAAGCTTAAAAACAAAAAATAATCTTCTTTTTCTTCTAAACCATTTGATTCTCTTCTTAACCCTCATTATCGTTTAATTCTTTATGTCGACATTTGTCCGATGCGTAAGGTGTGGAGAACCGTTATATGGTCACCCTTGTCGATGGTGTACTTACGAACGATGTGGTAATGATCTTCGAGATGGATATTGCTTTCTATGTCATTCAAAGAACGGAGACTCTTTCACTTATGATTCAACTCTGAATTCTTTCGATAATCCTCTGATTTTTCATACACCTCACAACTAATACGTGCCATACTCTTGTGAGTATACTGGAATATATGCCTATTATGGTTACGATTGTCCACCTCAAGTCCCCTTTGTCTACAATCAGGACCCGTGTTTCAATTAAAACTTTGATTATTTTCCACAAACTTCAATAAGTTTTCCACAACAATATCCTTATTGTGAAGATTGTGGGGGTCCTCACGAGACTTTTCAATGTCAACCGATGAATTATTACAAACCTAATACGTGTTATGATTTAATGTATTTGGTTTTTGACTAATTTGAACCCCCTATAATAACCGTTCATTCAACAATTCATGAGAAAAATTATGTTGAATTTCTCAGCAGAGAACGGTCGGCTAACATAATTACTCAACCAGGCAGCTATCCTTCGTTTATCTACCTCCTAAGAAGAAACTAGTTTGGAATTTTTGCAAGTAAAAAGAAAACTAATTATCTCTAAAACGATTTTCTTTATATGAAGGCCAAAGGTTGTCTCACTTAGCATGGGAGACGATTTTCTAAATATTTTTTTGAGAATGCTTTTTAAAGGACAAGCATATCAATGGAGGGTATTCTAGAGTTATTTGGTAAACTTCATGATGATGTGCAATATATTCACGAGGAGTTAGCTGAGTATATTAATACTCTGAATTGGAATCGTCTACTATGATGATGATGATGACGAGCACTATACCATTGCAAACACACCCGTTTTATCAACCAAGGAGCCCATTGAGTCTATCATAATGGAGGATGAGCATTTTTTTCTTTTCAAACACTATCCGGCACGGAATCGGAATAAGTAATTTAAGTTAGTATCGAGAACCTTGTCCAAATCCCAAGTTAGTCCGAGGGTATTCCCGACAAAATGTGTGATGTGCCTTTTCGTGATAATTCTGTGCCTCTTGACAATTCAAAAGATCAATTTGAGGGTTTCTTCGATTCTAACGATGATTCTACTTTGATTGATGACTATTCTTTCTCTATTGACGACATCTATTATGTTGAGGCATCACCTCTCGATTCTGAGCCCGTCAGCTTAGAGGTGGTGGAGATTGTTATCCCGAAGTTGGAGGGATTGATATTGATATTCTTCTAACAATCAAAGACGATAAACATTCTTCGTGAAAAAAATTGTTTTGAATGTCAATCTTCTTATTGCTAAGATCTAAGCATTAAAAGATAATCCCACTCCATCTTTCAATTTTGTTACCAAGTCTTCCTCCACATCTATTAACGTTTTCTTAGAGGAGACAACACCTTTGATAATTCTTTACCCGAATCTGAAACTTTTTGCTTTAATCTGGAAGAGATTAGTTGTAGCAGCCCCACTTCTTATTTTCAGGAAATTTCACTATGGATGTGGTGGAGGATATTTTTGATAATCCAATAAGAGAACCAAGAGTTCATGTGCCTAATGTTTTACCCACCCATCCCACCCTTCAACTGGATTCGGATTTCACTCTTTCTAGTGATTCCCTCGGATCCGACCTTGTAGTTTCTTTTCCTTCCGGAACTAGAAACAAGATTTTCGATCCAGGGATATTCATTGAAGTCCAATCCAAGAGATTTCTATCACCGAATGAATTTTCTATCTCATTCATCCGTGATCCTCTTTCTCTAGTGTTTGACACTTTGCTCCCATTTTCATCCGAAAATGAGGACAACGTTTTCAATCCTGGTATTCTTGCTTCTAATGAGGAGAAATCTCCTCATCTCTTATCTTATCGGGGCTTTAAAGCTTCCAAGCTTTTTCATCATAAAAGCCCGATGTTGATTCATGGAGAGAACATTCCTATCTTGGATGTTCCGTTTCTCCATTTCTATCCTCCTTGACAAGCTCAAGTATGGGGGATCGAGTCAGGCTCAAGACTCGGTTAACAAAAATAAGCACTTCGTGGGTGGCAACCCATGCTTATCCTAATATAATTATAATAGTAGTAATGAATAAGTGTTTTGTGATGTGAGGAGGCTCGCCTATTCTATATTCTCGTGTTTTGTGTTTTATTGTATGTCCAGGATTGCCCAGATTTTAAAGCCTCTCGTGCTCGTGGTTTTGTCCTTCGTTCACTCGAGCTTCACATCCTCAGCTTCATTTTGGGAATCCAATATCCTTAATCTTATCGACTAACGTTTTTCTTTTGGCATACTTAATAAACGGCCCTAGATATACGTAGCAGCCCCTTTCTAACCACCTTTAGGACCATTATTCGGTTTAGCAAGGGGGGGGGGGGGGGTCTATCGATTTGATTATGCCTGCCGCCGTAGTGATTCCGTCCACTTAAAATAAACCACCCCCCCCCCATGGTCTCCCACGTTCCTCCACCTACCATCAACCCACCCCACAACACCGATCACACACTTATACCCACTTTACCCTTTCCTGTGGGTAGAATACGCCTACATTTTTACCACGCTCTTCTCTTGTTTATCTCATTCAATTTCCATACCCAAACTACCTCACTTCCTCGTGCTACTTTTCTGTCCGCCTCTGGCTCCACTTCCTATATATTAACAAACTCGATAACGTCATCACACCCCCTTCTCTCAAATCAACACAACCTATCTCAAGTCGCACTTAAGAATCATTTATCTTCACTCACCTCCTCACCTCACCCTCCACCACCAATGTTAACAACCCCCCCCCCCCCCCACACAACCCACCCCCCCCCCCCCCCCCTCACCACACCCACACACACCCACCCAATACCCCCAACCCCCAAACACATATAATCCCTCCACCCCCCTTTCCCCCCCCCCCCCTGTATTTTGAAATTAAACTTAAATCAACAATTTTTGAAATGTAGTAAATAACATTTTAGTCTTAGTTCAAATTTATACTTAAATTTTCCAAAAAGAAGTCTTCTCTATATATCGTGGTATAAAGTTTAATGAAAAAAATGATGAATAAGGTAATAATATAAACTGTGGGCTGATAAAAGTTTACTGCCTCTTGCCGGCTCACAACCGATGTGGCAGTCTTCAAAAGAAAGCCCATAGTAAGAATAATAATCCGAGACTGATAAAAGTTTGTTGCATCTTGCCGGCTCACAACCGATGTTGCAGCCTTCAAAAAGGTCGAGGATTTCAACTGTACCATGTCAATGTTAATGTTAAGTGTAATAAATGTGATTTAATAAATAGATCTCTTTTTGTTAAATTTAAATATGCTTTTGAACTTTGACTATTTCATTTTAAGTTTTTAAATAAGCTATGTATATACGGGAAACCTAAGAGTTTTTGAAACCTAAGGTCCGTGAGTCCCGATACTAGTCTCTGTGGGGTGTCAAAAGCCTGGTCACTTAGCCGCAAGGTTGGGATGTGCCGAGACGAAAGTCGCTACATGGGATGATCTCGCCTTCAAACTCATTATTCTCGGGTGGAACGTGAAGCATAGAATTTTGCAAAACGTTGATCCATGGTTGAAATTCAAAATGGCACATTCACCTAAGATATAATAATTGTCGGGAGTGAAAAGTTCACAAGTTGCAAATATGAGTAGTGTTAGCATCTTAACTGATATTTAACGGTGATTTCATTTTAAGCTTGATTTAGGGCGAGTGAAAAAGTCGGGGACGATGAATTTATCCTTTTTGGGGCATTTTAGGATTGAAATGCGTCTTGTTCTATGATCCCTAACGGTTATGAAAATAACGAAAGTCAAATATGTTAGTTAGTTGCTTAAAAAGAAAAGTACAAAAAAATGAGAAAAAGGAAAAATACAAAAATATGTGTAGGAATAAGTGTATATCTTTAAGAATGGTAAAAACGGGGCTTTTCTAAACTATTGATTCTTTAATTCCCCTCGATGAACACTTAGCTACTTTTCGAGGTAATTAGTCGAGGGGGATCGAGATTCTTAGTTTTCTTAAGTGTTTACTTATAGCATTGCGTGAGGACACGACAATATCTTAGTATGGGGGATTTTGGTATGTGTTTAATTACACATACCATTTTCCATTAAAACCGGACTTAAATGACCAAAAACGTACCAAAAATACATCGTATTTGTATGTTTTGCATTTGTATTGTGCAGGTAACGGACATCTAAGAAAAGGACAAAAACGAAGCCAAAACGACAAAACCGAGCACGAGAACGGAAAGAGCGTGAAAGAAAAGTCAAATCAAAGACCGTGAGAAGTCAAAAAGACAAAGTCAAAGTCAACAAAAAAGTCAAAGTCAAAGTCAACCCCGGGAAGTTGCATTGGAAAAAGCATCAAAAACCGAACCCGAAAACCTAAATTGTCAAAAGTGGGCCCACCCGTACCCACCTAGTGGGCCCGGGTCAGCCCACTTATATACTAAATCCTTATAAAACCTTTTAAACCAAACCGGCCCAACACAAGCCCAAACAAAAAGCCCAACCCCCCTTATTTGGCAATCCCCTAACACCCTATTCGTCAAGGAATGAGGACAAGTAATCAAGGGTCAAGATCGTTGGGATTGGGCTCCAAGCAAAATTGATGGCCAAGATGAAGACTTGACTTATCTCACACAACAAACACACTATTATTTTGTCTCACAAAAGAAACACAGGAAGGAAGCACAAGTGAAGACCCCCTAGAACCTTCTTAGCTTGTGTATAAATATAGGTCATTTGTAAGCCTTTGGGCACGGAGAGTTTTAACCTAGTTAGTAGTTTTCCAGCTTAAGTAGTGTAATTTTTAAATATTGTAACTTTCTTTTGAGAATTAATGAAATTTCAGTTTTAGCTTAAAATCTGTTGTTCTTAAATTTGTGTTAAAAAGTTGTTAAAAGTCTTTCATAAGCTCTTATTAAGCTCTTTATTAAGCCTTTATCTAACCTGTTTTCAGTAAGTAACTCAAACTATTAAGTAATTAAGAAAAACCAAAAAAAATCCACACTCTCAAATACCACAGCTTATTTGGATGATAAGCCAGAAATGGAAGGGCTTATGGACACTACTAGCTTGTCTTTTGACAAGCTAGAGCTTGTAGATTAGCTTTTAAAAGCTTAATTTGCCCTGTTTAAGCAAGGGCCCTTGTAAGTTTCATTTTTCCAAGTTTTAGCTTATTTTACTATTCAACTGCTTATTGTGCTTATCTCTTGCTTATTTCTGCTTATTCTAGCTTGTTTATGTTGTTTAATGCTTATTATGCTTGACTTGTAGTTTAGAAATCATTAATTTAAGTTTTCTTAGAATCTGTCTATTTTAGCTTTTTAAAATAGCATAATCTGTTTTAGCTTATTTGAGTGCTTATTAGTTGTTTAAATATGCTTAATATTGCTTATTATTCTTGTTAGACATCTGGTCTTTAAGGTTTTGTTTCTAAATTTTAAGTTTTCAAGTTAGAAAAGGCATTTTAACTTTTAAAGGGGTGTTTGGTTTAACTGTTTTCATAGGTCAAAATGGGTCAAAAAATGGCTTTATGCTTGTGAGTCAACTTTGATTAGATAATACTAGTGATAAAATTCAGTTTGTTCAAAATTTTATGTGTTAAATCTCAAAATCATAGGTTATATAAATAGTTGTTTGAATCTGAGAACATGTAGCTTATTATATCAGCTTATTTGATTGGACCTATGATTCTTGTAAAAATTTGATGTTTATGTGATTGTTCAAGTGTTAAAACAAGTTAGAAACAAAATCAAATAGGTCTACATTGTTGGTTTGTGCTTTGTCCAATTCTGTTAAAAATTGCTAAGTGGTATTTTTAAGAAGAAAATGCTTTTTCAATTGCTTATTCTGGCTTATGCTTTATTTCAAAATGGTTTTTGAATGTTGATAAATGTTCTTTGAGCTCCAAAGTTAATCTGGTTGTGGTTTCAATGTCATAAGGTTCTGTTTGTTTGCTTATTTTTAAGCTCAAAAGTCAGGTTTTGTTAAGATTGCAAAAAAAAATTCTAAGTGTCAAATCTAAGTGAACTAGCTTTTTCATTAAGATTTTTAAGGGCTTATTTGAATTTCAAACTGATTTTTGATTGTTGATTTAAGTAGTTTTTTGGCTAAGCTTTTTAGTGGTATAAGCCACTAAGCCATAAGGATCTGGTTGCTAGCTTATTTTTAAGCTAGAAAAGTCCCCTTTTGGCTGTTTGCTTAACAGTTTGGCCAAAAAGCTCATTTGCTTATTTAGGCTTATTAGCTTTTGCATTTGCTTAATGTAGGTTTAGTATTGCTTATTAGGTTAGTTTAAATCCATTTTAGCTTATTTCCTTTAGTTTAGAGCTTATTTGAGCTTATTTGCCTTTTAGTTTAAATTTTTTAAGTATTATAGCTTTTTAGTGAATCTGTCTTTCTAGCTTATCTTAGTTGCTTATTTTTGTTCAAAAATGCTTATTAGGTGTAGTTAAGTAACTGTCTTAGCTTATTTCTCTTTTTGGATTGCTTATTAGTGCTTAAAAAGTTTAACAGTTTAGCCAAAAGTCACTTAGTGTAAATTAGCTTATTCTGTCAACTTTAGAAGCTTATTCTGTGCTTATTTTTGATTTCTAAAAAAAGTGTTTTTGTAAAAGTTGCTTATTTGTTGCTTATCTAAAAAGTTGTAAAAAATGGAAAATGAAAAACATTTGGGAGTTGGGGGAAGTCCCAGGTGAGCAGGACTCGAACCCGGGACCTCAACCCCTACTCACCAAACGTTTTTAACACACACCTCTACTACACAAGCGCCCTTGGGTCTTTTACGTTTTGTTTTGCACAAACAATTAACTTATACACGTTTTGAGCCCATTTGCTTAATAAGCTGTTTTAGCTTATTTAACAGCTTATTTGATAAGCTGTTTTCTCACCCTTATTTTTATTAAATTCTTCACTGTTAAATGCACTTGACAGGATTTTTTTAGAATTTTTATAATTAGTTTAGTATTTTTAATCATTTAATTTCATTAAAATCGTTTTTAATTCATAAAAAATTATAAAAAAGTCAAAAAAATATAAAATTCTTTTTTAGAAAATTTTCTTTTAACATTTAGGACTTAGGAAAATTAGATTTACTTTTGTAGAGTTAAAATTGTAGATTTTGATTTTTTAAAGTACGGGATTGAATCCCGTTCACGTTTTTCGTATTTTTAAGCCTAAATTGCTCTCGTTTTTGGTTTAGTTTTCTTAGTTCTTGCATTTTAGCCATTTAGGACTTATAAAAATCAAATAGATCATTTTAGGAATTAATTTTGATAAATTAGGGTTTTTAAGTCGCGTTTTTAGGGCTCCCGTTGCGTTTTTAGTTTAAATTTGTGTTGGTTTGACCGTTTTTAGTGTAGATTGCATTAATTTTCCCGTAGAATTAGAAATCCAATCAAAATCTTTTTCCATTCAAGCATCAAATATCAAACCGACAAACGACTTTCCATTGCATTCCTCGTTGGGGATAACGACCCAAAAATCATACTTCCGAATTTTCCACATTAAGATTTTTGATTCTTATTATATTTTTATATATTTATTATATTTAATATATATAAAGGGTTGAATTTTATCTCATTGTCAGTATGCTTGAATGTTTTTTAAAATTTGAGCATAATTTAAGCATTTTAGTGAAAATTTTAGACAAGTATACATTCTAATTCCCATCTCCCACTTGAATTATACAACGTCCTTGTTGTATAGATAAAACATTAAAGACAGGAATTGAAAGGATTAGAATGAGAAACTACCCTAAATTTTTGCTCGATAGATTCTCCAAGTTAAGTTTATGAGCAAAGATGTGTTGAACAGTTGTCTTGAGATTTCAAGACTCCAACACTTCTAGATTTCCAGATTGTAGATACTTCACTAACATTGTCGATTTCTTTGCAGCGAGGTCCTGTGCAAAATATAGGAAAAACATGCAAAATCCTATCTCGGATATCTACGGTTAATTAAATAATCTAAATAAACTGTACAGGAGACCAATACGCCGTATCCATAAACTAGAATACGCCGTATTGAGAAACCTGTAAAAAGTATCTAAATACGGGTCAGTATGTTGAATACGCCGTATCATGTACATGAATACACCATATTGACATAACTGACAATAATATATAAAGTGCATAAAAATAAAGGACTGATAATGCCCAGACATTCAATACGTCATATGGTATGGAGCGGATACGCCGTATTGATGTCTGGGAAGACAGACTCGATAAAAATAAATAACAATCCGGGTTATCTCCCGGGAAGCAATTTTCTTTCAGCTAGTCTTTAAGTTAGACTTTTTTTCCAGCTTTCTTCACACTTGTAAATACTCTCTCTTAATTTTGCTCTTGATTTGGATAGAATGCTAGGTTCCGTAATATGTCAACGAGCTATGGTGCTGAACTTACTGCCAGGCTTGTTCTATCATGCATAAACAAGTCAAAATGTCATATCATAATATATACACAAAATTATGGGAACCTGTTTGAAGTTAGATACATCATGACATGAATAATAAATGTTTAAAAGAAACAAAAAGATAAGGAGTAGAGAGATCAAGGGTCTGGCTGCTGCTCGTCCTACTGGGCTATGGAGGTGCTGGCACCATCGGTCCTCTGTCTGGTGCGTCTCTCGAAGGTCTCTGGGTAACTCCCTCGAAAGGTCCCATCGAATGCCTGATAAGTACGCCCGCTAGCCTCCATGAGCTGCGTCATGCAGCTAATCATCCATGTGGAGAATCTACCCTGATCGGTCATCGATCTCTCTACCAGTCCACGCAGACTCCTGACATCCTGACGTAGCCCTTTTATCTCCTCCTCAAGTCTCCCCAATCTCTGGGGTATAGTCCTACCTGTAGCTGGTGGTGGTGGTGGGGGTGAATGTATGGGTGTTAGAACAGCCTGAGCACCCTTATCAATATTTGGGGCATCCTCAGCACCCCCTAGGGCAGCGGCCGTAGCAACTGGCTGCCTCTCCGTACCTTGAGCTACCCAAGCCCAGTCATCTCCTATCTCTATACAGATGTTGAGCTTAACAAGCTCACCCATGTCAATCAACGGTAACTCACAAGTCACGAAAGATAATCCTCTCAGCCCATCATCACTGACCAGACCAAAGTGATGAGCAAGACGCCCAATAAAATGTTCTCCTGATAACCTAGCACCGCTCTTCCTCCCCTCAACGTGCATGAACAAGTACTGTGCTAATAGATACAGGACGTTGGCTGTCCCTCGATCCATACTACGTAGATAGAATAGGTCAGTGGTAGTCACTTTTTCAGGTGCCTGCCCCCTTCCAGAAATGCTGTATGAGATCAACCTATGGCACAGCCTCCACACCGGATCCCAAATGTATGTATAAGAGGGATCGGATCTCAAAAAGTCCGTGTCAAAAGAAATCTCTATCTAGTAATCACTACGATCCCCCTTGTCGGGGATCAGCCTAGCACCTCCCAACTAAAAACATAAAGTACCATCCGCATCTAACCCCATCTCATCCACGATCCTAAATGTGCTGAAGAACTCGAGTATAAACTCATGAACTAAAGGTGCTCGGATATCAAACAACCTTCTCCAAGCGTGACTCACAAATACCTCCTGCCCATCGTCCCTAGTATATACCATCCTCATCCTCTTGGCCAAATCCTGTCTCTTATCAGGAGTCAATCCCTCAAAATCTAGTATATGTACTCGGTTAACTTGTCTCCTGAATATCGTCTTAAGCCTTTGCTCAAAATCGTGCACTATCTCCTCGGTGTATCCCTCCACCTGATAATGAAACCATAAGTGTATCTGATCACGAGGTGGTATAGGTTCCATATATTGTGGTGATGAATCGAGAGAGATATAAACACAGAGGGAAGGGGTTGGATTCTCTAAGATTTTTTTCGCGGTTAAATTCTTTTTGAGTGAGAGTGAAAAGGTGTGTGTAAAAAGCTCAATCCGGCGTATCCGTTGGGCTTTTGTACCTAAACTCGATACGCCGTATTGGTGTTTGTCCAATATGCCGTACTGGGCAAATTTGTTGACTTAGTCAACTTAAGTTAAAAATAGTGGATACGCCGTATAGGTGTTTGCCTAATACGTCATATCCATTCTTGGAGACCAATTTTCCTAATTTAAACAAAGTAAAGAAAATGTACCTTGGCCTCCTCAACATCCTTGTGTAAACACCGTCCTTATAATACCATTTAGGGTTGAACGGAATGCCAAACGGCACATACAAATTCTTAATAAGATTGAATAGCATCACACTGACAAGATAATTCCAAGCCACGATATCATCATTTAATTCCATGATAAAATCTTCCATAATGAAAACTTTATTGATTTCATCGTAACTTCCCTCCAGAAGTTTATTTGACCCTTGTGTATTTATGTTACCCCCCGAAGACTATATTATATCAATTTTATTATCATCATTGTCCTTATCCTACTTTAGATTACCGAGATAAATTATGTTGAAAGGGAATAGATCATTAAAGTATAAAATGTTTTGTTCCTCTTCATTATATTCGGACAATGATGTTTCATCTTTCAAATCAAATTCATCGATATGTTGAGGGCATAAAGTGGGTTCAGTTAAGAATTCTGATTTAGACGTTAGAGCATCATTGTAAACAATGGCTGGAAATTCTTTCTCAAAATCCTTAAAGTAGTCTAAATCATCAAAACAACTGACCTTTGGTTCGGGTGACAGAAACAAAGGCATATTAACTTTTTCATTATCATTTTTAGAATCCGTTTTCAAATCATCGGCAAAAATTATTTTATAAGAAAACGAGTTTTTGTCAAAAACTACCGTGTAATCTTCATCGTCAGATTCGCCAAACGATATTCTAAAGTCAATTTCATTATTGTTAAGAGAACTTACCGTGGGTTTACAAGAGAGTGTTTTTTCAGACGATAACTCGTCATTAAAGACTATAGCTGGGAATTCGGTTTCAACTGATCTAAGGTCGTGAACGTCTTCATCATACAAGATCTTACCAAACATAGCAGTTTCCCAGTTATACACCTTACCATGCCGACGAGCTTTTTCTTCTTCAAGCCTGATGTCTTCTTCCATGGTAATGTTCGGGTCTTCCATTCTTCAACCTGTAATAAACTTTGCTAGGAAGGAGAACTGTCAAATAACTTATACGTCTGAATACGCCGTATTACACAAACACAATAAGCAAATAAACAGGAATATAAACTATTCTAAACTATACTAATCCTAAGGGTTAGATCTAATCTAATGTTAAAAACCAAAACATCAAATAAAAATCAAAATTAAATTTTCACTCCCCGACAACGGCGCCAAAAACTTGATGTTTGTAGTAAGGTGTGTGATTTTATGATTTCAAGTTTTAAATTTATATTTTGCCGACTTTACCAATAACAACACTTTAACAGACAGTCTACCCGGTCAGATGGGACTTTCATGGTAAGTAGGGTGTAGATCACTAAGAGTGAGAAACAATCTTTCAATTTATTAATACTTTGGTTTTCTAATCTAAGTTAGTTCTAATCTATGTTAAATCTATGCTAAACATATGTTAATCCTAAATCTAACGGATAAGGGGGTTTTCAACCTGAGAGACTGGCACGGGTTTTGTGGTGAATAAAATCAACTTAAGACACTAAAACACATGCAAGCAAATTAACAAAAGATAAAAGAGCGGTCTAGCCAAATATAAGAAAATTATATTAACCATTATTAATCCAATCAGAATGTTGGTTTGTTTATTTAGTGTAATGATTACTTATCTCGATGTGGCATATCATTCTTAAGATTTAGGCGGTACTTCTTCCTAAGACCTAGATACAAAGAATTCTGTCACAACTAAACTTATCTGCATTAAGCATCCTTATTTGTTTGTTATAATCTATCTTAGGCATTAAAACAATAGTGATCTTGTTAAACCCTAGCTCATAGAGACTTTACCCACTTACTGTTTAAAAGCAATTCATACACTAGTAGTCCACTAACCAAGTCTTTACCAATTAATTAAGAACGTATATGTTGATCCCAAGGTCACCTGCTGGTCCAACTAAGCTCATAGTCTAAGGGCAAAGATAGTCGTTATTTATGATCTTATTGGTCTAGATGTATAAATCACTATATGGAGAGCCATCCCAGCATCTAGATTACTTGGTCCGTATCTCTAGATCCAGTTGATTGATAGGTCGCATACAAAAGCATGTAAACAAGTATAAACTGATAAACTTAAACAAGCAATCAATGATAAGCAATCGATATAAACAAACCAAACATTAAGATCTTCATAATAATAGCTAATACCTGAAGGTATTAGCCTTCAAACGTCATAATCAATACAAGAGTAATAATCTAGCCAAGGTAAACTAACCGAGTTAACGAATGATACCAAAAACTGAACGATTACAAGAGTATAGGAGATTACAAGTTATTTCCTATGGAATTGATTACGTTGCAAGACCTCTTCTACTCTTCTTCTCATCTGAAAATCGACTTTTATGGTTTAGGTATCGAAAATATGATTTAGCACACTTAAAACTCGTTTTTGAGTTTTCTATTTATAAGGTATGGAAAAAGGTCAATACGACATATCAAAAGGCTTCGATATGGCGTATTGGGGGTTTCTTGGAGTAGGGACCACGTTCGATATCTTCTAGAATATTTTATTTCCATAGCTTGAATACGGCGTATTGGATTCTCTGGATATAGCGTATTAGATCTTGTTCCTTTGTGGTCTTCAGTGAAGTGCAGGCAAATATACGTCGTATCTTCCTTAATGGATATGGCGTATTGGTTGTTAGAACAGTAATCTTTGTATTTATTCATTTAAGCTCCATAATGCGTGCTTTTTTGCTAATTTTCACCAAGTACTCCATAATTACTGCAATTCTTAAATACAAACGATTAAGTAATAATTCTTTGCAATAATTATACAAAATGGGTTATTTACATGGGATAAATGATGCTATAAAAGTGACGTTATGGAGGATATTAGAAATCATAACACAATGGAAGATAGATGGATTAGCCAAGTCTAGAGAGAGAAAGTTAGAGAGAAAAGCTTTCTAGTGAGAGAAAGTGAACTTGTATAATGAAATGACTAACCACCTCTTCCAAGGCATGGAAGAGGCTTATATAGTAGCTTACAAAACCGGCCTAAGGCCTTGGTATGAGCTTACACATTGGGTTTAATTACCCGACCAATTACCGAACATTATATATTAAACGTTAAACTACAAGCTATAATAAATGGTACAATACACGAGGTGACCAAGTCTTTTTCTAATATCTATCAATCTCCCCCTAAGGGAGGTCACCCCAGAAAATACAAATATAAGCTCAGCAATCTTCTAATTGATCTTGTGTTTAGCTCGTAGTCTTTGATTCTTCAAGTGATATCTTGTACTTTGATGTAGTGATCTTTATCATGTGGCTTGTGTTTGTACTTGATATGTGATCTTAAGCTTTCTTGAGGTCATCAGCCAAATCTAATCTCTGATCATCATCTTGTGATCTTTCGCTGTCTTGTGGTCTTGTGTCTTGCGGACCGACATGCTCATACCTTTCTTAATCTTGAAAACTTGAGTACTTAGTTCTTGAAGTTCTATAACTTTAATACTTGACCACTTCAAGAGGGATGTAGGATATCAGAGTTATGGAAGCTTAGAAACATATGCTTGAGCTTTCATGATTTCATTGAATGTGTTGGTCAAGTATGAGCATGCGGTAATGGACTTATCTCAGCTAGAACAGGGTATCTCCATCTCCATCTCCATCTTTATATGAACCCGTAATAAAATAGTTAGCAATAAAGAGAAAATTGATTTAAAAATCAATCGACGTGTCACTTAAAAATATGTTTTTGCAACACATCGAAAGTTTTAAGCATTTGTCAAAACCAGCAATCGTCAATTCGTATACTAGAACAAGTTTGATTCATATAGATTCGCACCATCGTTTCTTTCCAGTTGACATAAGCTTGATCCATTTAGGATCTCACAAGTCACCTACTAAGAGCTTGTTTGTTGTTGGCTCTAGCAGGATTTTCATCTTCACTATGATACATAGGTATCACTCGGATGTTCTGGCAATACCACAAGGATAATGCGTAGGACCCTTAGGATTATCCTTGTTTTCACATTGTGTGAAGAACAAGTAAGATGGAATAGTGTCCTAATGAGATTAATTGATGATCTCTTGGCTCTAGACTCAATTATGCGTTTTGGTTTAGTGATCAAAGGCTAGAGCAAACTGATACCTTTTCAATATCAACTAACTCAGAGTGAGAAAGTCAATAGATTACGTGTTTAGTCTCCGTGAGAAATAAAATAGAAATCTTTTAAGAGATTCTGAGTGGCTAGGGAGGGTTGTGCATTGCATCACTAGGTCCATGATGTCAGTCTTCAATGTCTTAAGTTGGATTTACTCTGGATCACTCACACAAACTAACACTAATGTCACATCAAAGGGACTGAACACGCTCGCGATCTTTAGTGACAGTAAATTTGATCAAAAAGGCTCATATTCATGTGGCCAATGATTAGAAGAATCAAGGGCCCGGATTAAAGGCTAGGAGATGGATTCAGGAGGCCTAGAAGCTTCACCATGGTGCTATAAATAGCACCCTCATCACACACACATGGATGTTCATGATCTTTTTTCCTTTTCTAGTTTTTAGCCTAATATAGTTTTTTTTAAGCTTAATGTAATTTTTAAATTCAGTTGTAATTTCTCTTTAAGGAATGTAATTCAGTTTTAATTAATGAAATTTAGTTTAATTTAGTTATAAGCTCTCTTTTCTCTTTATTCAAGAGATATCTTTAATAGCCCATATTTTCTCATAAGCTCATAATAAGCTCTTTTGTTATAAGCTGAAATAGAGCTTAATCAATTCAGAAATAATCCTATCTAAACCTTAAAAACAGTTTAACTTACATTTACCTTGGACTTTATTGGATTTAAGCTTAAGGAAGGGGAGTTAGCAATGGATGAACTCCCAAGGACTTATACTAGCTTATTCACATGAATAAGCTAGGGATTGTAGCTGCATATTGCGTTCCTCTTGTTTAGCTGAGGATTTGTAAGGTTTCTCCTTTAATTTCTTTCTAAGAATCTTCCTTTCAATATTGTCATCTACTTTCTATGCTTATTTGCTTATCAATTGCTTATAGTTGCTTATTTGTGCTGTTTATCTCTTTTATGTGCTTATTAGTTAATATAGTTAATCTGTTTTTGCTTCTCTTAGTCTAGATCATAGATTTATATAATCTGTCATAAAAGCTATAAAAAAAACCAAAAATAGTAGAAAGTAGTGTAAATCTTAGATTGCTTGCTTATTCAGTTGTTAGTTTATGATTAATAAGTTAGTTAAAAGTTGTTTTTCATCTGGTAATTTAGTTTGATAAGTAGAACTTAGTTTAAATGTTTTTAAAAAAAAAACTGTCATGGAGTTAAAAGGTGGTTTGGTTTAAGCTTTTATTTGACTAAAAAAGTCAAAAGTTTTTGTTTATACCTTTTGAGACAGCTTTGATTTCAGTTAAAAACATTAGGAAAACATATTTCATAAGTTAGTTTACATTTTTAATCAAATTAGGGCTTATTATGATGATCTCATCACCAGGGCACTTTTTAGATTAAATTAGGATTTCTTATAGTTGTTCTAGGATCTCTAGGCTTTGTTTGTGCTTGTTTTATGTTCATACACCTGATAGAGTGTGTTTAGTGCACCAACCTCAAAGGAGCCTCTCTATTGGTTTTTTTTTTCTTTGTGCCAATATGCACCAGCGAAGCTACTAATCATCAGTTAGTTCACGTTGATCTTTAAGCTTCATTTTAGGATAGGATAAATAGGAATTAGAAGCTTTCGGTTTAGGATTGTTTAGTTGTCATATATACTTAGGATTAGTCACTGCTTATTTTCCTATTCTTGCTTCAATTGCTGCTTAATTATTTGCTTAAAAAAAAACAGCTTAACAGCCAAAACTAAAAAAAGTAGGTAATTAAGTAGTTTTAAAATTGTTAAATTTAGCATAAGGAATTTGCTTTTATAGCTTAAATAATAGTTATTAGTAGTTGCATAAGTCCTCAGAAGCTCTTAATACAGTATTGCTTATTGAGCTTTTGAGCCTAATTGGTTTTTTTTGCTTATTTCTTTGTTTTCTGAGTTTGCTACCTTGTCCTTCATTTTCAAGCTTATACGTCTCGTACTTAATCTCTATTTTCTTTTCTCATTTAGTTTAAGCAACTCATAAGCTGTTTAGAACATCTTTCTTTTTTCATTTTGATCTTATTTTGAGCCTTTTACAAGCTTTTTAGTAAAGCCAAAGGCAAACACCTCCTTTCTGAGGTCAGCTTATTGATAAGCTCTTATAGAGCTTATTAGTGGTTTTAAGCTCATACAGCTTTTGTTAAAGTTGATCTGCCAGCTTAATCTCAAATGTGATTTTATAAAGATTTTTATTTTAAGCACTTTTTAGTTATCAACTTAATTTTAAGCTTACTTTGGATTTGTTTGTAGTGGGGGTTAGTCTTTAGGGTAGATTTTGTATTTTGGGAATTGCTTGTTTAATTTCAGTTGTTTTTCTGTTAGTCCTTACGTTAGTTAGTTAGTTTCCCAGTTAGTCCTTTAGGTTTTTGCACCATTAGTCCTTAGTTAAGTATTTTAATCAAGTTTATTAGTTTTAATTAGTAATTAGGTTTAGGTCTTAATTAGTTTAATTAAGATTTATTTAAAAGATAAAAATTAGGGCTTTTAATTTTTATTAATTTCTGCACATTTTCTTTATTTAGTGTAATTTTTATAAAATTTTTAGGATTTAATTTTTAATAGATTTATTATTTTTATAGTTTTTAATTAGTTTAAATTTTAGAAAAATCATATCTTTTAATCTAAAAAGCTAAAAATAGTAATTCCTTTTTCTAAAATTTTCTCTTTACTTATTTTACTTAGGAAAAATATAATTTCAATTATTCTCAATTTTTTATTTTTAGGATTTAATTAGAATTAAATAGTTTTTAATTGATAAAAAATTCAAAAATAATCTAAAAAAAATATTTTTATTTTAATTTAGGTTTAGAAACTTAGTTTGCAATTTTAGGGTTAAATTTTAGTCTATTTGCTTAATTGTCGCGTTTTATTTGTTTTCCGTATTTGTTTAATTGTTTAATTTGCCTTTAATTTTCAATTTTAATTGTTGCTTTTAATTTAGTAGTCATAGATCATCAAATCATCTATTTTCTTATTCAAATCATAATCCAAGCTTAAACGAGGTTTCAATTTCACTAGTCGTTGGGGAAACGACCCGGGTGATCATATTTACCCGGTTAAATATACGTATTATATATTATATTATATATATTTTTGAGAGTGAATTTTCCTTAGGGAATTTTCTTAATTGCTCTTGTGGAATATTATTTTTATAATATATTTTATTGTGTATATAAACTTCAACACCAAGTTTTTGGCGCCGTTGCCGGGGACTAGTGTTTAAGATTCCTTCGTTTTTAGTTTATTTGGTTTGAAGATCCTTTCACCCTCGAAAGTTTCATTCTTGGTTTATAATTCAAAAATCCAAAAAAAATCATAAAAAAAAGTAAGAAATATTTTCCTTTTCTTTTTAGTATAAGTAAAAGATAAAAAAAATATAAAAATCAAAAATATAAAAAAATTCTTCCTTTTTAATTAAAAAAATAAAAAGCTACCAATTGGTAAAAATACCAAAATATAATACTCTCAACGGAGGTATTATCATAATCAATTCCGGTGAACTTGTTGGTTCCCAAATCGAACTAAAGATTTAACACTTGCCATTTGTGTCTCTACGAAGTACGGCTCACCTTGAAAAGCAATTTTTGAGAGCTACCGTGAAGTAGTTGATTATTTGGTTTAAGTCTCTTCCGTGTAACCGTTAAAATTCATTGTTAAAAAAAAAAAAATAAAAAAAAAAGAAAAAAAAATTAGTGTAAAGTTTTGCTTTTTGATTTTTAGTTTTTCTTTTTATGCGCACTCGTTCGCAATCTCGAAGACGTCGTCAACAACAAACTCCTCCGGTTGTTGTTGAAAATTTTGATTTAGAAGAACCAATTGTCGATCAAAACATCATTGCAATGGTCGACAATCGTACGATGGCCCAAATGTTACAACACCACATTGATGTGGTATGAAGATGGCTATGTTTTTCGCACTACTTATTGATGCAAACAATTCGAGCCTTAACCAACCTGTAATCAATCCTTGTGCAAAGTAATAAAGATTACGGGACCGAAAAGACCCTCATAATCACCTTCGTTGTTTTTCCAAACAAAGTCACTTCAACTTTTGACATCCCCCGAAGTTCCCGAACACTGTTAAATTAAAAGCTTATTGTTGGCTTTTTCTTTCCCTTTTTCACTAGATCGGTGACGCCCGAATTGTTTAGACAAGGAACCTCCAAGATCGAATTCTCACATGGGACGATCTTGTTTCACAAAATTATGAAACCAATTCTTCCCACCCTACAAAAACGACTTATCCTCTCCGAAACAAAATCACATAAATTTTTTTTCCAAAACCAAACGAAACCTTCAATTAAGCTGGGAAATGTTTTTAAAGGACTTATCTTTCGTCACTGTCCTCACCATGGATTTTCGGAACTACAACCAACACGAGACGTTTTAACAATTCTTTGAAATTCCACGATCAAGATCCTTAGATTCCGCCGCGGGTGGCAAATTTCTTAATGACAAAATGCCTCAAGAAGATTAGCGATTATAAATTGAAATCAAGTCAAAAGATTCGTATACTCAAGAAGGTTCGAGCTAATGATATCAAGAGTGAGTACGGATGCCCTCTTTCTACTTCTTCACCTATAAATCTTTCGAATATGCAACAAATAGCCGCATCTCTTGAGGAAAGATACTAGTAAAGATGAAACAAATGATGAATGAAATGAAAGCTTTAGTTTTACTAAAGACCCGCCAACCCGTCAAAGCCATGAGGGGAAGTATGTGTTCGTGTGGATTGAATCAACCATTTTAAACCATTGTCCGAGTCACCTTCGAGGGTGAAACGCTTTTCCCGTTTTCAAGACAACATCCAACCAATTTCAACAAACCCGGCAGCCATCGGTAATTTCCTTCAAAGAAACCAACCATCCCCCCCCCCCCCCCAATTAGGCCAAACCAAATGAGACCACCGGGTTTCAATCAACCGAATGTTCAAAGCAACCAAGGAAACCAAAACCGATATCAAGGAAACAATTTTAATTCGAATCAAAACCGTGGAGGCAATTTTAACCAAAACTGCCAAAACAATCAAGGAGCCGTTTATCAAGCACCACCATACCAACCACCAACAAATCAACCTTTGGTTAATCAAGTTTTACCTCCCGTTTCACAAATTCAAGGAGTGTCTAAAACGGATTTTGAAAGTTATGCTAAAGCTAATGATGCGAACATGAATAACTTACAAAATGAATTGGATATTTTCAAAGAAACCAAAATGATTTTCAAAGAGTTTACAATGATTCTCAAAAGAAGCAAGATGATTTTCAGAAGATGATGCTCAGTTTCATGCAAAGCTATCACACCAACCAACCTTCAAGTTTAAGTACTTTACCAAGCAATACCATTTCAAACCCTAGGAATAAAGCCAAGGCAATTACGACTCGTAGTGGTGTTTCATATGATGGACCTCCGATTCCACCGCCGGTGGTGGAAAAGGAAAGTGAGGTGACAAAGGATACAGAGCTACCTAGCACCGAAGACATCCAACCTCCTCCATTGGTCCAAGAACAAACCAAAGACAAAGAACTAATCGAAGAATCCTTCTATCGATGCAACAAAGCCCAAACCTAAATTTAACCTTACCCGTCGAGACTCAACAAACAAAAGATTCATGAAAAAGATGACATTCTTTCTTCAAAGTTTATGGAAATCTTTTCTGAAACCTGTCATTTGAGCTATAGTTTTGCGATGCTCTCAATCATATAACCAAATTTTGCGTCAATGTTTTAAAAAGATGTTAAATAACTAAGACAAGAGTGTGAATCGAATTGACCAAAACAAACCGTTGGAATTAAAATTGGTAGTTGCAATCGGTCCTTAAAAAGCTTCCGAAAAAGCTAGGTGACCCAGGCCGATTTCTAATTCCTTGTGATTTTTCAGAATTTGATAATTATCTAAGCCCTTGCCGAAATTATGGGGCTAGCATTAATCTCAATCCTCTTTCCATTTGTGAAAAAGCTCTTGGATATTCAGGTTTTACCGAAAACAAAAATGTTTTAGAAGTTAGCCGATCGTAACAATTTTACCAAACCAACCGGTCGCTGAAAATAATTTTTGGTCCAAAGTAGGGAAAGTTTTATTTTACCCGCTGATTTTGTTGTGCTTGATTTTATAGCCGATCCTCGAGTACCATTGATACTCGGGCGACCCTTTCTTAGGACGGCTCATGTTTTAATCGATGTTTATGAATGAGAGATTACTCTTAGGAATGATGATTGTTGATCCTACGCCTTGATCGATTCTTTACGTAGTAAAGAGTTTGTTACCTTGGAAGAATCCAAAATAACAAATATTGAGACTTTGTATGTATACCAAAGTGTATGCGGAATCTACACTTTTGTACTCTTAGAGAATTTATTAATGGAACAGTAAAGACCGAAACACACAATGAAACACAAAACACACTGCTTCAATATTATTGAAAACAATACGAGTACTTCCTTGAAGTACTGGGTTACAAACCTTGAAGCTATAACCAATATTCTCTCTAAGATTTTCTAGCACATGAAATGTATCACTAAAAGTTCTATGTTTACACTACACTTAGGAACACCTTAATATAGAATGACAAGGAGTCCTTTACAAAGATAACATCCTATCTTTTAGGATCAGTTAAAATTCAAATATAAATATCCC
This sequence comes from Tanacetum coccineum, assembly GCA_026074375.1. Classification (NCBI taxonomy): domain Eukaryota; kingdom Viridiplantae; phylum Streptophyta; class Magnoliopsida; order Asterales; family Asteraceae; genus Tanacetum; species Tanacetum coccineum. The sequence goes on from BQNB010027604.1 coordinate 52,172, forward strand.
GAAATACTCTCCATGCATTCTTATCTTCAGTTCAGCAGCTTTGACCATCAGTAGTACTAACTCCTTCTACTAGCAGTAGTAAGTAACATTGGCAGTACTAAGTTAGTACTGGTAGTACTAACTCCATTAGTACTGTTGTGAAGATTTATTCCTAACAATCCTCCCCTAAACTTGTGATTGTCCTTCAAATCATCAAGTTTCTTCTTAATAAAATCTTCTAGTCCTTATTCGCTCTGCTGATGATTCTGTTCAACATTTTCTGTCACTCAGCACTTTAGATCTTATGAAACCTAGGATTCAAAAGCCTTGAAACTCTCATGATCTATCTCCAATTTTCAACTTAACATCTTTGTTTAACATCTCTTGGCTTAAAAGGATACTTCTCTCTGTCAACTATGATTGCCAATTCCATTGTTCCTTAACTAAAATATGGATACCACAAATCACATATGTCTATCTAGCTTAAAAGATTTGTATTCCTACGATCCCTCCAAATCTCATCATATTTTCATCAGGCTCAAACAAAGTATGTCAATCTCCCCAAAGCATCAGATCCAAAATCCTTCTGGTCTTGAATACTATAATCTATTATCTGACTAATCTGAATAATTTTTCTTCTACCCCAATCTATCAAAGTCTTCAAGCATCTCACTCAGTATCTTATAATTCTTTGAACTTCCATCTCCTCTGAATACTTGATAGTACATGAAAGTCTCTGTCAACACACATGTCTTCTAATCCACAATATGAAACTTTGTAGATATAGATTCATCAACCTCTATAGGAGCCTCTACTCCTGGTAAACTCATATCCATAAATCCCTGTGATGTGCATCTTTCTTAACATCTTTTCTTCTAGCTTTTTGTCTCTTCCTTGTGCTTTTACTAGGTAATTGACTTCTTTCTCTTTGCTCCAGGTTCTTTAACACCTTCTTTTAACTCTTCTTGTGTATCAATCTCTTCTTCCATAACCTTTTCAGGAGACTTTTCTTTTGTAGGAGACTTTTGATTTTCACTTCCATGTTCTGCATCCATAGGCTTAATATTTTGATAAAAGTCCCACACCTTTTCAAATATTGGCCTAATGTCATTGTAGGACATTCCCTTGAAGTCATTGATCTTGTAGTCCCATTTGATTCTTCAAATATTTGACTAATATTCTTTCTTGCCTTGGGCCAACAGTCTTTGGCTTTAATAATTTTGAGTAATGAATCTTGATGACTGAAGGGTCATTCCAATCTATCTTCTTAGCAGTCTTGGCTTCATCCATAACTCTTTTTCTTTCTTCTTCATCCCATTGTCTTGTAATCTCTTCATCTCTTGCAATCTGAGCTATGTGTTCCTCATTCATTTTCTCTTCAAGTCTGATTGCTTTAGCATAACTCAACCTTTCTTGCTCAAGCTCTATCTTAGACTTCTTCTTGGGCTCTTCCTCTATCATTATGGCTTTTCATTTATCTTGTCTTGATCTTTTCTCTGCACTTCTTCTTGTATAGGTAACAATTCCTCCAGCAGTACTAAGACTTACCTCAACAGTACTAACTATTGGAACTTCTGTCACTAGCAGTACCATTCTTTGGGCACCACATACTAATTTCATCACTTGCTTTCTCACTGCCCTCTTGATCTTGAATGACTTCAGTTGGTGTCACTTCTTGAATAAATAGTTCAGTGTCAGTACTTGCTTTTTCTTGAACCCCTTCATCATCTTGAACCCCTTCATCAGAGAACTTCCTCCCCTGTTTGGAAGAATCATCTTCAAAAACTTCAGTATCTGAAAGAACAACCCTAGCTTGTCTCCTTGCTTTCCCAATCTTTATATGAGACTCTAGCTTCTTGACCCTGAGAATGGCTTATTAAAGCAAAACTAATAGGTTTTTATTTGTCTTCATCAAGTCAGCCTCCAAAACTACAATCCTGTCAAACAGTGTTGTAACCAAATTCATCAATTATTGTAGTTTCAAACTACCCTCATCAGTTTCATGTGAGTAAACAGCATAGAGAGGTGAGTCATGGGGTGTAGGAAGATGGTGTTCTGTTCTAGGTTGTATTGGTGGAGGGGTGAGTGGTTGATTAGGGAGGGGTTTAGTAGTTGAGGGTTTTGAATAGGGAGGGGTCTGAGTAGGTGATGTTTTGGTTAGGAGTAATGGTGAATGAGCAGGAATTAGGTTCAGGTGTGAAGGTGAAGGTGTAGGGGAAGAGTGAAGAATGTGATTCTGGAATGGTGAAGTGGAAGGTGTAGGAACAAGCTAACATATTTTTGGGACAAAGCAACCTCTTGAGTTGAAAAACCCTTGGAAAGAAACCTCTTTCATATTACTAAACACTTTCATACTAAGAGATAGAATAGGATATATTCTTGTGTGTTGTTGAAGGTGGTGTCTCTGCATTTCTAGGCATGTCTGAAATAAAACCTTATGGTAACAACAAAAACTAGTTGTGGACATAGATAATAGACACCATGTGCTCACAAATCATCCTAGAAAAGTTTAAAACATCCTATTGTGGCTAAAACATATAATGGCATTAGCAATATTACTACTAAAATTACTCCCAAGCAGTCTCATGTGGGCTAGGCAATGAATGAATAGTTATGAATAATAAACCACGCATGAGGTGAAAAGGCACCTTATTGAAGGTTAACTTTATCTGAGTCAGTATGAAATCGCAAAAGCGCTAATTGCTCAAAAGATTCACTATAGTTGGAATAGAGGTAATACCATCTTGATCAGCCAACCTTTGAGATGGGTCGCCGTAACGAAACCTTCGGTAAAGATATAGTGAGTGACCAACAATAGTGTCAATTTATCTAACTTCTCCATTATCATCATAGAAGCCAACCGCACAGACCTCCAAAATTGTATGATAAAGGACACAAAATACCTCTTGCTTATTGGAGATGCATAGCAAAATGTGGTCTTTGATTGAGAAAATCTATTAGTTTTGATGAAACCGACCCTGCAGCTATCCCGTAGATTTACAGAAACCCTACCATGTTGTGCATAGTCACAAAATCTAAAACATGCCATGAGTAAAACAGTGAGTAATAGAGTGGGAAATGATCGTGTAAGAGTAAGTATGGAAGGCTGGAGAAAGCGTTAGATTATGCAATTTAATAGAGAAAACAGAGAGATATCAGTTGACCAATATAAAGAAATTTGAAGTTATCGTGAATAAATCATATTTGAATTTAAATAGTAGAGTACAATACGAAAGCCCAATTTGGTCATACCCTATTCCATAGTGAATTTTGGCGGAAAATAGCACAACGGCTCTATTAATTAATGAAAAATCTGTTAGGCCCAAACAGTACTAACGGTCATCCAGCAGTATTAACTTTGGCCTAGCAGTACTAAAATACGCCTAGCAGTACTAAAATACGCCTAGCAGTATTAACTTCTCCACCCATAAGCAGTACAAACTCTAAGGTTAGGTATGACTAAAAGAAGAATTTCACACAATCTCTCTTTCTGTTTTTAGACTCACATTTCATCTCTCAATTCTTTTGGCTCACTTTTCACTCTGTCTATTTTTCACATAGCTCTCTTTTTGTTTTTGAGCTCACCAATTCTCTATTTTGTTTTAGCTCACAAACTCACACAAAGTGTAGTTTTTGGCAATCTACCCAGCCATAACTGGAATTGATATGAGTTTTACCAATAGCCGTTTTCTTTGGACTAGACATTGCTTCATTAGTTTAGCTCACAAATTCACACAAAGTGTAGTTTTTGGCAAACTACCAGCCATAAACGGATTTGAGGAGTCTTTACCAATAGCCGTTTGCTTTGGACTAGCCAATGCTTCATTGTTAAAACATGGTGCATTGAGAACCATATAGTTTTGAGTAAACTATCAACTATCAACGGATTTGAGAAGTCTTTACCAGTAGCCGTTTGCTCTGGACTAGTCAATTCTTGATGTCTATGAGACATGGTGAACTGATGACCATTTGTTGTGTGGTGTGACAACCAACACTTCAAGAACAACCAACATTCCTCCCCTCAAATAATACATCATGGGGTAACCAATTTCACACTTCATTGTTTATCCTGAAAAAGTTAGCTTAAAACCAAGAAAAACATAATCGAAACATTTTTCTTGTTTAGCAGTATTAAGTGTTACTAACAGGATTAACAGTGAGACATAGAAATAACCAGCAGTACTAACTATAAGTAACAGTTTTAACAAACAGTTTTAAATATAACTAGCAGTACTAATTATAACTAGCAGTATTAATTGACAAAGACTTAACAGTACTAACATTTAACAAACTTTACAAAAACAAGCAAGAGATTTGGGCATTAGGGATTGAGCATTCCAATACTTGAGACCAAGTACTGAAATCTACCAGCATCAAAACCTTTTGTAAGAAGATCTGCTACATTATGTTGAGTGTCAATTTTAGCCATTTGAATCAACTTTTTAGCATTGCAATCTCTTATAAAATGATGCCTAATCTCTATATGTTTTGTTTTAGAATGTTGAACATGATTTTCTATTATACAGATAGTATTAGTATTATCAATGTAAATAACAGTATCCATGAAATTGTACCCATAATCTATGTTGGGAAATACAAGTCAAAAGGTCAACGTACTGCTAAGCAAAAGGTCGAAGTACTGCTAAGTTGAAGCTCAAAGTACCGACTTCTAAGTGTGGAAAAGTTAACGTACTGCCGTGGATAAAGGAATCTGAAAGGATTATTATTTAAACGGTTATGTTAGTAATTATCTTGTAACAGTTATTTTAATGATTAGTATTGATTAGTGTTTATGTCATACAAGGACTGTATACCTACTAGAGTTATCCTTATGTTTATAAAAGGATCTCTAGGAAGGTATTAGAAGATATATATGAACACGAACAACAAAGCAACATTAGCAAAAAGCATTAGTTAGCAATATTAGAGATTAGTATTGTATTAGGGATCTGCAATTTAGGCAGATTCTAAAAAGTTATAATACAAAACGTTTGATTAAGCATTGTGTGTTCTTCTTGGTACTGCCAACTAGATTCCGCATAGTTGACAGTATATCAGTGTTTCGTTAAGGAATATCGATCCTACAAAGTCTATGTTAGTCAACCAGAGGGATTCGTTGATCCGGATCATCTGACACATGTTTATCGTCTGAAGAAGGCTTTGTACGGTTTAAAGCAAGCCACTCGGGCGTGGTACGATACCTTGTCACGATTTCTTTTGGACAATAAATTTTCCAAGGGTGCAGTTGATCCGACATTATTCACTAGGAAAACAAACAAACATATTCTTCTTGTTCAAATATATGTAGATGATATTATATTTGCC
>BQNB010027605.1:5808-57475 GCA_026074375.1 Tanacetum coccineum
ACTTCTTCATCAAATTCGTTATACTTAGTTTTCTTCATCAGTAATCACTACATAGAGCCTACAGAGTTCGAGATTCAAGAGATGGTAAACATATTGGTTTCAGGGGAAGCTTATTGATTAAATGTTTAACCATCTACATGCACCACTTGAGGGGAAGTGTTTCGTTACTACTGCTAGTCATTTATTAATACTACTAGTTTATATTTCTACTGCTCAAAGTCATTTTTTGTATTATGCTTCATGGCGGGTATTTTGAGTATTAGAAGGCTGGATTAATAGTTGTGGTATATGGTTTGTAGCTATTATGATCCAAGTTGCATATCTACAGAAGACCCCTATTGGATGAAGACAAAAAGGGGAAGAAGATTATAGGTTTATTGATTTGCAGCTTAATTATGTGTGGTGACATGTTCAAGGAGATCTTGATTTTGTTTCATTCAAGGAGATGATTACATCTCAACTTCAGGAGAAGCTTTGGCTTTATGATGAAGTTCGTACGCGACTTTGTTTGTTTTGTCATCATTAAAATCTCCACTAGCAGTACTAACTTCATTAGTACTGCTAGTGTTATCATAAAACCTTTGAGAGTATGCTGAAAAGTTTTGATAGACATGACTTAGAGGTTTTACACAGGTTGGTAATGGAAAGATTTCAAGATAACATTCAAGAAGGACCAAAATTGTCATCATGAAGTTCTACAAGATGTAGAAGAGAATAGAGAGATTTGGTGAGTTCAAAAATAGAAAGAGAGTTGTGTGTGAAAAACATAAATGAGTGTTTGGTGAGAAAAAAAATAGAGAGATATTTTGTGAGTTTAAGAACATAAAGAGAGTATATGAGAGTCTACATTGGTGTTGAATATCTTTGATGGATCAAGTTTGGAGTTAATACTGCTTGGTACCACACTTAGTACTGTCAGTGTTAAGTTAATACTGCCAGGAAAGTATTACTATTGCTGGATGAAGTTAGTACTGTTAGACTTAAAATTAGTACTGCTAGACCAAACTTAGTACTGCTAAGTGACCATTAGTACTGTTTGAGTCCTAACAGATTTTCCTCAATCAAAGAGCCGTTGAGATATTTCCGCCACAACTATAGCTTATAGGGTTTGACAAATTGAAGACTTCTCGATTTATCTATAGCTTAAACGATTTCGGTTCTCTAGTAGTATTATCAAAAATATCCTCCACTACATCCATAGTGAAATCGCCCAGCTCGGGCTCATTCTTATAAAGGGGGTAGAAACAATCATACTCGGTGAGAGATTTATGATGTGGAGCGAGTTCATCGGCGAACTCCTCATAATAAAAGTCACTCCTATCGGCAGGAGGAAACAGATCATTCGAAAGATCAAAGATAAACGAATCATATTTAGAAAGAGAAATATCAGAATGAGTAGTGGTATTGCCACTACTCTTCTCTTCAATATGATCGTCATCAAAATAGAAAACTTCATAATCCGGAAGAGAATAATCAGAATGAGTGGTGGTACTGCCACTACTATTCTCTTTCAAATCAAAGCAGAAAGTTTCAGATTCGGGTAAAGAATTATCAAAGGTGTTAGTCTCCTCCAAGAAAAAGTTAAGAGATGTGGAGGAAGACTTGGTCACAAAATCGGAAGATGGAGTGGGATTATCTTTTAATGCTTCGATCTTAGCAATAAGAAGATTGACATTCAACAATTTTTCACGAAGAATATCGTCTTTGATTGTTAGAAGAATATCAGTATCAATCCCTCCAACTTCCGGGATAACAATCTCCACCACCTCTAAGCTGACTAGCTCAGAATCAGGAGGTGATGCATCGACATAATCGATGTCCTCATAAGAATCGTCATCACTCGAAGAATAATCATTGTTGGAATCGATGACAGTTTCAGAATCATCTTTAAGAGTTTCCGGAGGGCGAGGAAAAGAGTTATCATACATCAAATTTTCAATAAAACGGATATCTTCCTTCGGATCAAGGTTGGCTTCAACAATTCCCGGTGGAATTGGAGCAATAAGAGCGAGTTCACCGGCGAACTCCTCGATAAGGAGATCAATCTTAGGAGAAGATTCATCATAAACGGGCAAATCACATTCACCTTCGGATACACCATCGGACTCACTTGGGGTATGGACAAGGTCCTCAACACTAGACTTTATTAATTCGTTCGATTTCGTTTCCGGAATAGTGTCGAGATGCTCATCCTTCATTATAAAAGAGTCTGATTTTGGTAAATCGGGTGTGATTGCGGATGAGAATTTCTTGAGATATTCTTGTGTAGCAAAAGAATACTCGTCGTCATCATCATCGTAGCAAATGGGAATCTTTCGATATTGCGAAGGCTCGGAGTAAAGTTTCAAGATTAACCACTGTTCTTGCGTTGTTGAACAGTGTGAAATGTCTCAGAAGCTTATCATAGAATATCCATCACCTTGTTGAAAGTATCTATGAGCTTTTGATGATCATTCATTGAATCAATATGATCGATGATAAATTGCGAGGGTTGAAATTGGTCAAAACCGGAAGAATTAAAATTATCGAAATTTTGGTTCATCGGTTGACACTGAAAAGTTTCATGAGGACCCCCACAATCTTCACAACAAGGATATTGTTGTGGAAAATTTGGTGAAGTTTGGGGAAAATAATCAAAGTTTTGATTGAAACACGGGTCCTGATTGTAGACAAACGGGACTTGAGGTGGACAATCGTAACCATGATGGGCATCGTTCCCACATAACTCACAAGAGTATGGCACGTATTGGGGTTGTGGAGGTGGGTTAAAAACTTTAGGAGAATCATTGACAAAATTAGGAGTGGAATCATAAGTGAATAAATTTCCATCTCCAGAATAGCATGTCGGATCAAAACTTGGCTAAGTTTGTGGGAGCTCATCAATGGTTTGATTGTTGCATGGTTCCGGATTAGAGATAATCGGAACTTTCGGTGGACAATTATTGCCATAATGAGCACCGTTCCCACAAGACTTGCAAGTACATCGTTGACAAAAGATATCGTCTAACGAATCACCACACTCGTAACAACAATGGTGGTCAATTAGTAGAGGACTATGTGAAACATTTTCGGAAATATTTAGAGAATCATTTAAAGAGATCGGATTCAGATTATTTCCATATCTTGAAGCACAAATCAAACAAAGTCCTTTGCTAAGACCACTTCCACACGTCACGCAGGTACATCGTTGACAAAATTTACCATCTCCTAACACATCTTTACAATGAAAGCAATGACGTTGGTTGGACGGAAACGTTAGGGATGTGGTGGTGAGTCGGGAGCCTTTATTAGATCATGAACAAACTTGCCAAACGAACCTCGTATTTGACAACAACCTTCTTTAATATACAAAAACTCCAACAAGATGAACACTCTCTAACGTTGTAATAGGATTCAAACGATCATCAGTGACCTCCATAAGATTAAACAATATAGAGGGTTAAGAAAAGAATTAAATGGATAAGAAGAAAAAGAAGATTATTTTTGGGTTTTTAGGTTTTTTAAACAATTCATTTTATTAAAGGACAAAATGAGATAAGACAACTTAAACCAATTAATCAACAGGCTTCACGGTAGCTCTTTAAAAGAAAAACGCATAAAGGAGCGAAGGAGCGGGAAAGCGTGAAGCTATTAAAAACCTTCTCCTTTAGGGTCGTAGTTCCTCGGAACAACCCTCCTTATACCCCTCTTTTAATTAAAGGTGAGCCGTACGTCGCAAGTGACACAAAAGGCAAGTTTTAAATCTTTTGTTGGGAACTTATTATGATAATGCTTCAGTTGAAAGCATTATATTGATGATGAATTGTTTATCTTTATTTAGGACAATGTTTTTATGTTTTTGATTTTTCTTGTTTTTATATATAAATAATAATAAAAAGAAATGAAAAATATTTTTGTATTTTTATATTTTTATAAAGAAAATAACTTCACAAGGAAGGATCTTCAAAGCACTAATTGTCAAACGTTGAAACGACAATCGCTTACACTCCTCCCCGGCAACGGCGCCAAAAATTGATTCGATCCAAATATGTATATATAAATAAATAACAAAATATATAAATACATAAGGATACTATCAATAATAGGAGATAAGTAAGTATTCCGTGAGGCTTTCAAAAGATTTCACTTTTATCCAAAGCAAAACCCTAAAAACCTACCCGGGTCGTTCTCCCAACGAGGTGTGCAATGGAAAGTCAAGAATCGGTTTGATATTTGATGTTTGAATAACAAAGAGTTTGATTTGTTTTCTAAATCTACGGGGGGCGTGAAAATCTAATACATCCTACATAATAACAATTGACGGCAACACCAAATTTTAACATCTAAAAATGCAAAACGGTTATCCTAATGTGACCTAAACCTAATTATCAGAAATTAAATCCTAAAATGATTTTTTTAACTTTTATAAGTCCTAATTGACTAAAATGCAAGAACTAAGAAAACTAGACCAAAAACGAAAGTGATTTAAGCTTAAAAACACGAAAAACGTGAACGGGATTCAATCCCGTTCTTTAAAAAATCGAAATTGTGAAATTTTAACCCTACGAAAGTAAATCTAATTTTCCTAAGTCCTAAATGATAAAAGAAAATTTAAAAAAAAGAATTATATTTTTCTGACTTTTATATTTTTTTTATGAATTAAAAACGAATTTAATCTAAAAAATTAATAAAAAGTACTAAACAAAGTTGGAAAAATCTGAAAAATTGAACAAAAGTCCTAAATGGTGTAAGGAATGCAAGAAAAATAAAATGAACAACTCAGCTTAACCAATAAGCACACAGTAAGCCATAATAAGCTACTGCTTATTATTTAGAAAAAGAGCTCAAAATGTGTATATTAATTAAACAATGCAAGTAGTGACCAGATGGCCCTACTGGTGCTGGTGGTTAGTGTGTGTGACTTGTGGGACGACTGTGTGTTAAGGGAGAGGTCATGGGTTCAAACCCCATGCCTCTCTTTTTTTTAGAAACATTTTTTTTATTTTCTTTTTACAAAATTATAAAATAAGCAAAACTAACAATATTTAAAAAAGTGACTTTTTATAAATCTAAAAAATAAACTGGTAAATAAGCTAAAAAGGTTGGCAGTTTTTTTTGGTTTTGAACACTAATGCATAAGGCATAACTATCTTACTTTTTAAGCACACTAAGCTAGCAAATAGATAAATAAGCTAAGACATATACTAAACTACACCTAATGAGCAATAATGAACAAAATAAGCACAGGAAAATAAGCAGATAAGCACAAAAAAGCCAATAAGCCAAATGGCTAAAACTGCATACTAAACAGCCTAGGGACACCTTTTTGGGCTTAAAAATAAGCCAACAAAAAGAACCTTATGACCTTAAGACCTCAAAACAGATTAAAATTGGGCTTCAAAGAACACATATCAAGAATCAAAAAGCACTTTGAAAGTAAGAATAATCCACACTGAGCAATTTAAAAAGCAGTTTTTCAAAGTTTTAAGACTTAGTAAGACTTGACAGAATTTGGCAAAAACAAAAACCACAATTGCAGGCTTAAAGAGACGTATACTACTGCATTTTGACTTCAATAACAACTCAAAAACACCTCTTAAAAACTATTAACAAAGTCTTAATCAAATAGCTTAATGAAACCTTTTTTAACATCACATATTTAAACATCCATTAGACAAATTCTGAAAACAAGCTTAAAGACCTTAAAGAAAAACTAAAAACAGATTATTATGACTTAACTAAGCATTGTTAAAGTTAACCAAGTGACCCAACCCAATTAAAATACAAATCTAACCCATTTTAACCCTTAACCCAAACACCCCTTTAAAAATTCAAATTCTATTTTTAAAGTGATTCAGCCTGGTTTAAGCAAAAGGTTTTGAAAACAGATGGCAACAAGGTAAAGTTAAGCACAAATAAGCAAGTTCCACACAAAGATAAGCACTGAAATAAGCAAATAAGCAACAGGCAGAATTGGCTAAAATGGACAGTTTAACATAAAAAGCATGAACCAATGAAACTTAAACTACAAGACAGCTTAAATAAGTAACAAACAGTAATAATAAACATGAATAAGCATTAATAAGCAGTAAATAAGCATAAATAAGCAGTGCTACAGTAAAATGCAAGAAAATGGAAAATGGAAAACTTACAAAGGTCCAAGCTTTTGTGAATGATTAAACACTTCCAAATAATTATCCTAACACCTCCCATGAGGTTCTAACCCATAGCCATCCAAAATAAACCATGCTCCGAGATTTTGATAGATTTTTAGTTTTTTGGTGATTTTTGATGAAAAGACTTAAACAAGCTTATGAGAAGCTTGTTTGAGTTAACATAAGACTTTTAAACTGAATTTAATAATATCTAAATGACAATTTATATAAAAACAGATTTAAGATAAAATGAGCTTAAAACTTTAAATTTCATTAAACTGAAAAAAGATGATTACAATACTTAAAAAGTAAATGACAGCATTTTAAATGACATTTTAAAGTAAAAATACAATAAAAATAAGACTAAAACTTAAAAACTACCCTACTCCTAGTTACTGTGTGAAAACACACACACTTTTATAGCCGTATAATTCTTGTGAGGTGTGCTTGTTGTGTTTCTTTTATGAGAGTCTTTGATATGTGAGAAGTCACATGTCCTTTTATATCAAAAATGACCCTAAAATGAACAAATTGTGCAAATTATGCTTGTATACTGCTTGTTTTGTCATTTGTGATGTGTAGGTACGGATAATGCAAAAATCACAAGAAAATGGTCAAAACCGGACAAACACGAACACGGGAACGGATAGAGTGCACAAGAGCTGGGAGTTTCTAGCCTTGGTCAACAAAGTCAACCTTGGTCAACCATTGGTCAAGCCACAAAAAGACAAAACCCACAAAACCCTAAATGAGTAACTGTAGGATCCCGATTAACACTTTCACTTCATATTCCGAAACACGAATCGAACCAAGAACTAGAAAAGAGATAAATTGTTTAGAGAGAGAAAAGAAGAGAGAGAGATGAGAGAAAAAGAGATGTATTAGAAAAAAAGATATTTGTGAGATTAGATATTTTCATATGAGAAAATATCTATATATATACCCCTACACATTTAGTGTGACGCGAGGGATATTTAACTAGGACTCGGGCTCGGGTTTTGCTTGGGATTAAACCCGAAACATATACAATATTAGATTAACTATCGAGCCCGATTCCCGATAATATTCTATTACAACATTAACTAATTAATTGACCGAGACTTAAATTCATAATGAACGAACTTCATGTTCGACTCAATATTTTGAGGCTAACAATCTCCCCCGAAGTGAGTTCAATGATGACACTCCTTCATGAGATAATGAGATTGCTTTTGTCGTTAAGCTCATGTGGTCTTGGTCTTTCTCTTTGTTCTTTGTTGTAAACTTGTTCCTTCATGCTTTGCGATCTTGACTTTGAGCCTTTGTCATTGTCTTTATCGTCTATGCCATCTTGCGATCTTGTGTCTTTGACCAACATGCTCATTCTTTTGCATTATCTTGAAAGCTTTAAATCAGAGTTAGCGGAAGTCTTTGTCTTTAAATCTTGAGCTTTCTTGATAGATTGTCTTTGTAGATTGAGCATTTGAATGGGATTGAGGTTGCCGTTACCACCGTTTGACCTGCAGGTTTACGTTAGTGATAAACGAGAAAATTGATTTGAAAATCAATCGACGTGTCACTCGTTAAAGTGTTTTTGTAACACATCGAGAGTGTCATGTTTTTATCAACATTACTGGACCAAATCGATATCCAGTTGTCACAAGTTTGATTCATAAAGAATCTCGCAAGTCACCTACCAAGAGCTTGTTTGATGCTGGCTCAAGCAGGATTTCCATCTTCATTGTGAATACATTAGTATCACTCGGATGTTCTGGCAAATATCACAATGATATTGCGTAGGACTCTTGATAACAGCTTGTGAACTTGATGATGTTCAACAAGTGTTTGAAATGAAATGTGTCCTAACGAGATTTTGATTGATCTCTTGGCTCTAGACTCGATTAGTGCATTTTGGTTTTAGTACTCGGAGGCTGGAGCATATTGCCACCTATTCAATATCAACAATCTCGGAGTGAGATGTTAATAGATAACGTGTGTATCTCCGTGACAAATGAGACAAGTTTCTGTTGAGAGAAACCCGAATGGCTGGGAAGGGTTGTGCATTGCATCACTGGGTCCATGATGTCGTTTTCAATGTCAGCAATCAACTTGTGATTCTGACAGCATATGTATTGACATGGTTTCTGCCTTAAGTTGTGTGGAGGGCTTCTTTCTTTAGACCTTTATCATACATTTTTTTTAATTCTTCAAAGCTTCAAATGCTTACCAAGACGTCATTACTAACACCTTGTTGTGATTGTTCTAGTGTTAGCTCAATCTTAGTCGGCATTATTCCCATATACATTCATCTCCAATCATACCTAAGGACTGCTATTTCTAACTTTGGATTATCCTTGGGTAGATCCTCCGGTTCTGGTTAGATCATAGGATTGATTCCTAACCTAACCACCTTATGACTTCAGAATCGTCGTGAAATTAAGATGTTGTTGGGTATAAGATCAAACCATAAAACCTTTTCTTACTGTTCAGCACTTTGAGTCGATTAGATCATATTTTAAATACATTTTCTCCCCTTATTTTAAATAATAAACACTTAGTTTTTGAAATACCTTGTGATTAAAATATGTCTTGAAAATTCCGTGGGAGAAAATATTATCAGCATGAATGGTTTGGAACATTTTGATAATGTTTTGAATACATAAGAATGGTCGTTGTTGATGTATCCAAGAACATTAAAACTTTGTTTTTCGAAAATTCCCCCTCAAAAATAGGACCAATTGAAATATTTGTCGATTTTTAAAACACTGTGAGGAAGGAGTGTTGAACACACAATTTTGGAACGATTATGAATTAATCATCGAGAATTCTTGAAAATTGTGGTCAACTTTTGAAAACCAGATGTTAGAGGACTTTCATCTAACGGTAAGGGTAAGCGCACTGAAAGTACATATCCTTTTATTGAGCTAAAAAACATTGAAATGTCTTGTAAGAACAGCTCAGTCCGTGAACGTTACTTTTCTCGTTGGGGGATAAGTTATTAAACCTTCTTTATTTGAAGTCCGGGTTATGTACTGACAGTTGCACATAAGCCATTTAGAAAATTAGAAATGACATGTTTTGAAACTATTTGCAACTCCGCTCAACTTCAGTTTCAACAACCCGTGTCAATGGTATCGACATTTTCTTAGCACCAAAATGTAATGTTATCGATTCCAAGAGACATGTCGAGAAGAATCTTTTTGGAAATTTTCTGATTTTCTGATTTTGTATTTATTTACCTGTTGTCCTCAGCATTGCTATATGATGGTGGAATAGTAATTCCAACTCTTGTCGTGATGTAGCTGTCTTGACTGCTAGAGGAACAACTTTTGGAACCAGCTTTGAACTTGACGGTTCATTGCTGTGGTCGTGAATTCCGAGTTCTGAACGGTTATGATCAGAAGTCATTGCCATGAAGACCGAGGCTTGATCTGCTGCGATCAAACGTCTTTTGAACATTGAGGAACGGGGCCTGAAGTGTTATTTTCAGCAGACGCCATTTGATGTAGCTCATCTTTTGTGAAACCATTCTGGCACTGGTTTCTTAGATATCAAAAATTTCAGCAACCACACTCTGAGATTTTCCTGCTTTTCATTGTATAGTGCATCTGCAGTTAGGTCAATTCGTTGTTGCTTTTGACCATTGAATGACGTACCTGCACTTAAACCCAGAGTTTGTTTGCATGCATGAATATGAGGGATATCTACTATTGAACCATGCGCGGGTTCACTGTCAACCTTGCCCGTGCAAGAGTTGAGTAACTTTCCTGTGGGAATCCACCTAAGACGAACATTACTAAAGATTCTACCCGTTGGTTTTCACCTAAGACAAGATCTAGGATTCATCATTTTCTCAAGGACAGTGGTAGTCTTTTTGTTTGAGAACCTATGTCCTGTGGGGATCTGTCTTTCTGGTTTCTTAGATGCACTTGACTTTTCTACGGGCATATATCTCTTTGTTGTCTTATGGGATTTTGCATCCTTATTCTGTGCAGAGGCACGAGGATTTAACCTTGAGAGGTATTCTAAGACGCATTCATCATGATTTGCACTGTAAAGGCACTTTTTGCATGTAGGGACATTGCAAGTCATTAAAACTTCAAGAAGGCTTTTGTTTCCTATGTTCTCCTAAGTGAACATCTTTGTTTGAAACCCGACTACTCATTGATGCTTGCCAATTCCTAGGTTTTGGTTTGCAACCATTAGCAGTGTTGGGTAATTTAGCAGTATCAATCATACTAGGTTTTCCATTCACTTCTTTGTCTTTCTGAAGTTGTGCACTTTTCTTAGCTTTCTCTAGGTAGTAGTTATGAACCATGTCATTTGAGCCTACTTTTTCCCTTGGTGACTGATGTGACACATGCTTTGGGCAATTCCTAGAGGGGCCAGGTGCAATCACATTGGTGTTTCGAACTGCTTGTTTTCTAATCTGAGGCAAATTCTGTTGAGTGACTTGTTTAAATAAACCATCCGACGCATTAGTTTTAATAACCGACTTATTCGTTTGAAAACTTCTCATTTCAGGCGAATTTGAAATAGGAGTCGGTTTCCTAAATCTGATGGTTTTGGGAATCCGTGATGCATTTGGTTGATCGGAAACAAAAGAGTTTATCAAACTGGAAAAAGTTTCCACAGGCTTTCCTTTTGTTAGCCAGAATGAAGTTTCTTTAAATCATTTTATCACCATTTCTTGTCTTGCATTTGAGCTTTCAAATCTTGTATTTCATGATATTGTTCACGTTCTTTTCGAAATACATTTGAAGCATTTTCTTTGCAAACTGGGTTGTTTTTCATCTGTTCTTTACAATGTTGTAAAGAAAGTTCAAGAGAAATTGAGTGTTTTTCAAGTTTAGCAAAACTCTTTAAAAGCTTATTATGAACTTCGTTATTAACAGATTCAGTTTGTTTTGACAGCTTTAGTGCAAGACATTCACATTCTTTGACTTTATGAAGATACAAGCCTGGTAATTCATTATAAATACTAGCATTTTAAATAGACTGAGAGTGCAAAACTTCGAACATGTAACTCTTTAGACACATATCTTCGAGAAGTAGATCATTTATGTTTGAAAAATCAGTCCTTTTTGATTCAAGTTCGTCAATCTCCTTTTCAAGGGATTTAATGTACTCCAAATCGTCATGCATTTCCTTTTTTAGTTCATGAACAAAACAATGACTGTCCAGTATAGTTTTTGTTTTTGAATATGAGCATTAATAAGGGTTTTGATCAAAAACTTCCATATACTTAGCAGTAGGGTTAGGACAATGCACTATTAGTATTATTAGCCAAGTTTGTTTACAATTGTTCTAAAATGAGTGAGTAGTTTGTCCATTTCGTTATAACTTGTCTACTTTACTAATGGGATTAGAAACGGGTAGAAAGAAACGTTTTTAGCAATGGTTTGGTTTTGTTCTTGTTAAACGTTTTTCTCTACATGTTTCCAAATTCTTTAGCGTGTTCCAACTGATCAAGATAGGTTTTGGAATGGTGTTTGAAAGTTTCATAAAGACTGTTTTGATATGTGTAATCATATAGGTTTCCACTTTGTTCTTATATAATGTTGATTACTCTCATTTTCAAAGAGTCACTTGTCTTCCCCATTGGGGCAAATCTGTTTGCAGGATCGAAGTAATTCATATGGGTTATCATAAAACGAGGCTTTTCAGATTTGGGCTATTCTTACGGTACTTTGGATTAGCAAAGGTTGATCTACCATTATACGTTGCGCATTTGGGTGCTAACATGTGAATGGTCTGAATTGACTGATTGCGTTTATAAAGAATTTCATTTAAAAACTTTATTTGTTTGTCCATTTCAATCATCTTGTCAATGTCTTTTCTGTAAACTTTCTCATTTGTGTCTTTGTACGACTGTATAATGTTCACTATTTATTTTAGTCGATCGCGTTTACTTTTAGTGTTTATTTTAGCTACACCGCGTAGACTAGATATAATCAAATGAATGTAAAACGGTCACCAAAATAAATTAAGGTTTTCATCAAACAAAGTAAGAAATAATATTTTGAGAATAATTAATGTACTCGAGTATTTTATTTTTTTGGTCCGTAAAAAAAAAGGGTTTACGTTTTCACGATAAAATAATTAGGTCGCACCCCGGAAATACCTAGACATACCTAGACTCAAACAATACCAATTTAAAAGCCTAAACACTAAAACTTAATCAAGTCTTGTGTTTATATACCTTATGCCGTAAATTGGGCAGAAACTTGCATAAAAATCGTCCTTGGTGATTTAATTACTAGCAAATCTCCCTAATAAATCTAAAAGTACATGTACATATTCTAGGCAATTAAGTTGTGTCCTAATGGTCCCCTAATGACACTTGACACAATGGATAATAACCACATTGCTTCTCTTGCTCTCTTTGTGCCGCGACCTAACAAGAAAAGAACACCAAAACATAAGATTTGCTAGCTAAGCAAGGATCTTGTACATTTCTAACTCATTAAAACATGTACTAAGGTGGTATACTTAAAACCATGTGAGATTAACTAAATCACCTCAAAACCGCCCCCTAGGGCACGACTCGGTTTGGATGTGGACTAGGAAAAACTAACTAAGCTCATTCCCTATAAATACACACTCCCTAACTCACATAATACATTTTCACAAACCCTTAAACTCTCTCAAAGCTAAACTCTCTTCATTTACCCCCGCCCTTGTTTTCACTTCGGTTCTTATTCATAACCGAACCTACTCGACCCACAAATCCTCCAAGAAACACGAAGGAACCCTTGAGATCGCATATAAGGGTGTTAAGAGAAGTATACGAGTCTTGAAGCTTGGGACTACACGCGTTTAAGGTGTAAACGATTCGGGTTTGCGTCACAATTCGCAAACAAGACACTAGGACTATAGTAAGTCATTCTATGTCCTCTACATCGTCTTTCATATTCATATATCACTTATCGAATTCTATTTTCGCTTATGTTTCGAGTTAAAACTCAAGGTTAACGTGAAACATGCATGGTTCGACCCATGCATGGTTCACGCACCTTTCCATTGTCACAATGCAACCTTGGAGGTGCCATACACGTATAACTCCACGTAAACTATTGTGGTAAACGCGACGAGATGGTGTGGGAACATGTGTACAACAATATTAAGCGGTTGCATGCTAGGGAGCACGATTAGAAAATGTTAGACACATTCATTTTGAAGCTAGACGATTTGGTGAGACCATATAACCCATTAATAAACCATTCGGGCCCGTAGCAAACTCGTAGCTTATTACACGAGCCCAACGCGAGCCCAATACGAAATTCACAAATGATACAAGGGCCGAGCCCGACCCCTAGAAACCCTACCGGTCTCTATCGGGCCAATAGCCCAATAGTGAGCTTATTCGCTTAATTGAATAACTAAATAAGCAAGAGCCTCCTAAGTGCTTATTGGAACCTAAAAGAATTTTAGGTAAACCTGTTTGGTCGCAAGTTCTGAAAGGAAACTTTTGTAAACTATATTTTTTGTACTTGTCAGCGGTCGGTCGGTATAATAAGGAACAATGCATAAGGCGATATAATTAAGGCATGTCAGGATTACCTTGAGGAAGAAACTTTACTTTAAGTGTTGGTGTCACGGATACGACCCTATTCTTTAGCATCTGCAAATAAACAGCAACTCGCTAAGCTAGATGTCGTGATTCTGTAAACACTCCAAACGGAATCAGTGTAATGCAGCACATTACCTTCGATCCCACGGCTAATCCAGTCCTCGAAAAGATTTTGATGAAGTCTTGTTAGCTTTGTAAAAACTCGACTGAATAATTAACGACAAATCAACCCTACAAAAAATGAAACCAACAAATGTGTCATATACTCAACAGAACTGAGGCATAATTCAAAGTACAAAAATGGCATTGGGTACAATATACCAGAAGTACATACATGACGGGTTGTAATGGAATTGGAAAAGGTGTTTTAATCACTCATCCATGTTTTATTAGTAAGATTACATTAAATGCCTCCTCCTCCGACTTTAAAATATTCAAATGATCTTTTTATCTCAGCGCATCGTCACAAACCACGACCTTCTTTTCATCAATGTTAAAAACCATCGTCGCCATACCCTGCTCAGGTCTGTGTAAAAAAATGGGTGATGTGAAGATCAGATTGCAAAAGAAATGGGCTTATGTATGCATCATTGCCATACCCTGCTAATGGGCTAATGTATGCATAGAGTCACATCTTACCGGTTTCTGGCTATTTGTAAACTTAAGTGATACTAAGTATAAACGTGAACCATTTATTGGGTTACAAAGCCTATTGTTTTTTATGGACAGGAGAATGGAATAGTGCATTCCTAGAAGTTTTCATTCGTGTTTTCATAATACATTTCTTGTACACATCACCACATATAAACACATATTTGCCTACTCTTAAGTTGTTCATTACTTTTTAACAATGCCGAACTCGACTTTCTCATCAACTTATATAAACCCATAAACGCAAGTTAATAAGCTCTAACTCTTGTATATATAAATCAGCAAAAAGTAAAGCTTATTTGAGGGCTAATTAATATATTGTAGGCTTCTCACACAACAACACACACACAAAGGCTCCTCATATGTGTTTTCTACCAAATCAAATCTTGGTTTTTATAAAAATACAAATCATGCCATACAAATCTTCTAACGAAAGCCGCAAATGTTTAGTATGTTAAATAGTTGGCGAATTAAGAGTGGCAACGTTTTTAGATAGTAAGAATTTAAATCATTGGATAATCCGAATTAGGCAAGCGCTGAAATAGTTGATTACTCATTAGTACCACTTTATAGTTGGCGAATCTTCTAACGAAAGCCGAAAATGTTTAGTATGTTAAATAGTTGGCGAATTAAGAGTGGCAACGTTCTTATATAGTAAGAATTTAATCATTGGATAATCCGAAGTAGGGAAGCGCTGAAATAGTTGATCACTCATTAGTACAACTTTATAAAAGACAATTTGTATTCGATTATTCAAATCATCATTGCAATATTATGACGTAATCACTACTCTTTATAATGTCATAAATGTATGTGGGAGCTGATAAAGACATAGTTCAAGCAAACCATTATTGGCCCATTGCTCGACCCACTCTGTTGCAAACAGAATAAATGACTAAAAGAGAAGGTTTTGCGTGATTTTTTTTAACCTAAACTGATATTACATACCATTGTTCTGTAACACCCTCAAATCTGAGTATGCAGCGGAATGTTGAATATCCGAAGGCGTTACATTATTGGGTCAATAGCACACTACATTATTGGGTCCAATAGGACAAGAACAGTGAACGACAACTAAACGTGCCGATTTGAAAAAGATACATTGGGATGAACAAAATTCTTGTTTGTTACATAAAGCTCATGCTTCAAATGGTTCGAAGACAACAACAAAATAGATATAGATTTCGGTTTATAACAATTGTCCCAAAATGGTAATAAGACCCAAAAAATCTGTTATTGTTGACTCTCTACAATTATTGACTCCCAATGGAATCATCGCACCCCGTGCCTTATTAGAGCGCGCGAGTCAAAACATGCTTAAAACGTCAACATAAAGTTGGTGAGATTCATAGGTTTAATTAAATCAATAGTAGAGAACGCAAGATTTTTTCAATGTAATGATAAAGCAACAGTATGCAAACATCATAAAGTGTAAATTACGTTTTCCTAAGCTCATAGTACCACCGAGGCTCGACGTAAAAGAATGCAATTATAAATAGTGCGCGCGAAAAACTGGGGGCTGGGTTGTCCGTGGAATGATGTGCTAACCGTTTCTTACAAACATCCCCCAATTCGGACATGGTTATGCGTTCGTTCCCATTGATAGCTAGTCACCCGAACGGGGATGTCAATCTAATAGATCTAACCATAACATTCGCAGCCCCACAATGTAAATCCCAACTACATCCCATGGAATTACAGTTTCCCATGTCATGGACATAAAGGGGTTATGGTAACTTAGGCAAAGCACTGTAATCATGGCATAAAAGTCACACTTGCGACCAGTTTAATAAACAAAGCATGTTCTCACCCCAAGATGTAAATCATTTAAATAATTATAAAGCATGGGGCTATGAACTACCACCGTTAGCACGGTATTCTCTGAATGATAACAAAGTATCCAAGTAGGTGTAGTGTCACACCTTAAGTACCTAAGTATAGGTCAAGTACTTAGTTTACACATTTAAACTAACGACTCTTTATAAACTAAATCCATTTTATGTTTATATATTATAGTACCGTATCACTTGTGTGGTGACACACCAAGATCATTGTAATTTATGTTACGATGGTTCTTGCTAATCAAAATCATTATTAATAAATATACTTTAATTTATTAATTTTGTTATTAAATCGTTCGAGCTCCAAAATAGTCTCAAAACGTTACGACCGACGTATATAATTGTTTTATATTTCCCCCTTTTCTAAACCACCCTTAAGTTTCCAGTTGTTACATTTTTAGTCCCTAGGCTTACAAATATACACAATTATATTTTAAACTTCGTAGTTTCGAAAATGACACATTAGGACCTTAAGTTTCTAAAAAGATAGCTATGGTTTAGAGCGACGTATTATCACTTTCATCCCTAAGGTTCACAATGTTTTCAAAAACGACCCTGGAGTTATAGTAATTTCGGAAATGAACAATTCCAAATCCTTTTAAGTTTCGAAATAATTAGCATTTTTAGTCCTTTGATTTGCGAAAATCCCATTAGCCTAAATAAGTTTCATCAACATTATATTTCTATGTTAAGCGTGATTATAAGCTTATAAAAATTTTTCGTTAAAAAAATAAGCTCATCGAGCTTATTTTGGCTTACCTGGGCCCCTTATTGGGCCCGTTAAGGTCCGTTTAGCTTATCAAGGGTCCAATACAATTTAAATAGGTCCGAAAACCTTTAGATAAGTTCGTACAGGGGCTGTTAAGCAAACAAATAAGCTTGTGAGCTTACACACGAGCTTTATTTCGAGCTATTGAGCTTAACGGGCCCAATGACGCTCAGGATAGTAGGTCTCGTATATCACAGCGAGTCGATATGGACTCGCAGCGGGTCGATTTACTTATGGGGGATAGGATGACTCTCCAGGAGACAGTATGGATGGTGGAGGAGGAGGCCTATGCTTCCCGCGAGGCTTGGGCTCGTTCGATAGGATTGAGCCAGGCGACTCATCAGGAGCTTCAGACCCATCGTGATCATGTGTATGCACATGAGACCTATCTACAGGCACACCAGACACAGCTACAGCTGCAGAGTACTCTCATTCAGACACAGCACCAGGTACACGAGACTCGCTTTCAGATGCAGCATGCTGAGTTAGCAGCACTTCGAGAGACTGATCGTAGGCGCCAGGACCAGATGGTAGAGGCTCTCCGAGTCATCAGAGACATGAGGCGAGAGATGAGCGACATGCAGACTGAGTTGTTGGCACTGCGAGAGCCGCAGAGGAGAGCTAGACAGCCAGGACCAGAGGCTAGGATTCCAGATCACCAGGAGGCTTCTGGGGACGCCGACAGTCACATTTAGTGATTTATGTTATTGTATCTTGCTAGGTCATTGTACAGGCATGTTAAGTATTAGGGGTTTTCCCCGCTAGCATAGCCTTAGATCTTTTGTATTGTATTATGTGTATTCAGACGACTATTTCATGTAAAATTTTCAAAGTTATGAATGAAATGGATGTGTTACTTTGTACTATATACCTCTCTTGTGTTGATTTACTCATCTATATATTATTATATTCTGTCATATAACCTCATGTTTTGTCTTTTGTGATCTAGACAAATCATGGCACCTACAACCAGAGGAGGACCAAATACCCATGTCAATGACACCAACCCAAACAACATGACCCCCGAATCCGTCCAAGCAATGATCGACCAAGCTCTCTTGCGAAACTCCACCAATGGGGATGGAAGCCACAGTTCGCACGGGGATAACCGAAGGAACGTGCAAACTGCGCGTCCTTGTTTTTACGCTGATTTCATGAAGTGCCAACCTTTGAACTTCAAAGGGGCTGAAGGCGTGGTCGGTTTAACTCGATGGATTGAAAAGATGGAGTCAGTTTTCAATATCAGTGGTTGTGCCGTTGAGAATCAAGTTAAGTTTGCCACCTGCACTCTGTTGGGTGCTGCCTTGACTTGGTGGAATGGTCAGATAAGAACCTTAGGTCCAGAGGCATATGCCATGACTTGGGAAGTACTCAAGAGAAAGATGACGGACAAGTATTGTCCGCAGGGTGAAATCAAGAAACTGGAAATCGAGCTGTGGAACCTAAAAGTCAAGGGAAACGACGTACCAGCGTACACTGAACGTTTCCAAGAGTTAACCCTGATATGTACCAAGTTTGTTGCCAATGAAACCGAGAAGGTTGACAAGTACCTCAGTGGACTTCCTGACAACATTTATGGGAACGTCAAAGCTGCCAAACCCAAGACATTGGATGAGACTATTGAGTTGGCCAATGACTTGATGGACCGAAAACTCCTCACCTACGCGGAAAGGCAATCTGACAACAAAAGGAGGGCTGATGATTCATCCAGAAACAACCATGGTCACCAACAGCAACCCTTCAAAAGGCAGAATGTCGCCAAAGTCTACAACATGGGGACAGGCGGAAAGTGTGTAGCTTTATAGGGGATCTTTGCCCAAGTGCAAACAAGTGCCATCTCCCCACAATGGCCCTGTGCACCAGAGGGGGCTGCCTACAGTGCAACAAGATAGGGCACTTTGCTCGCGATTGCAGAAATACTGGTAACACAAATGTTGCTAACACTCAGAAGGGCAATGGGGCAACTCCCAAAGGAATGGGTTGTTTTGAGTGCGGAGCACCGGACCACTTCAAGAGAGATTGTCCAAAACTGAAGAATAAAGATAGGGGAAATGGGAATGCACAAGGATGGGTTTATGCAGTTGGGAATGCAGAAAAGAGGGGAAACGCTATGCAGTTGGGAATGCAGAGAAAAGAGGAAATACATCTGGAAACCCAGACTCCAATGTCGTCACGGGTACCTTCCTCTTAAACAACCACTATGCATCTATCTTATTCGACACTGGTGCCGATAGAAGCTTTATATCCACTGCATTTAGTTCCCTGATTAACATCGACCCAACTCCATTAGAATATAGTTATGATGTCGAATTAGTTAATGGGAAAATAGTCGAGATAAACACTATTATACGAGGTTGTACTTTAAATTTCTTAGAACATCCGTTCAACATAGATCTAATGCCCGTAGAACTGGGTAGCTTCGACGTCATTATCGGTATGGACTGGTTAAGAAGATGTCACGCCGTGATCGTGTGCGATGAGAAACTTGTTTGAGTTCCCTATGGGAATGAAACTTTGACTTTTTGTGGCAACGAAAGTAACAACAGGAGAGAATCTCGGTTGACAGTTATCTCATGTTCAAAAGCTCAAGAGTACATGGCGAAGGGATGCCAGGTCTTTTTGGCATAGATATCCGCCAAGAAAGAGGAGGACAAATCAGAAGGAAAGCAACTTAAGGACGTACTTATCGTTAGAGATTTTCCTGAAGTGTTTCTCGAGGACTTGCCAGGTCTTCCTCCGACTCGACCAGTGAAGTTTCAAATCGATCTGATTCCAAGAGCCGCTCCTGTAGCTCGAGCACCATATCGATTGGCTCCGTCCAAAATGAAAGAATTGTCGGAACAACTGCAAGAGCTTTCCGATAAAGGATTCATAAGACCGAGTTCCTCACCCTAGGGAGCCCCGGTCTTGTTCGTCAAAAAGAATGATGGGTCATTCAGGATGTGCATTAACTACCGGGAGTTAAATAAACTAACAGTGAAGAATCATTATCCACTCTCGAGGATCGACGATTTATTTGATCAACTCCAAGGATCCAGTATTTATTCGAAGATAGATCTGAGATCGGGTTATCACCAGCTTAGAGTACGAGAGCAAGATATTCCAAAGACGGCATTCCGAACTCGATATGGTCATTATGAGTTCCAAGTTATGCCATTCGGACTAACAAACGCACCTGCGGTATTCATGGACCTCATGAACCGAGTATGCAAGCCTTACTTGGATAAGTTCGTAATTGTCTTCATCGATGACATACTTATTTATTCAAAGGACAAGAAAGAGCATGAAGAACATCTTAAGGCCATTTTGGAATTGCTTAAGAAGGAGAAGTTGTATGCCAAGTTTTCAAAATGTGAATTTTGGATTCCGAAGGTACAATTTCTCAAGCATGTCATTGATAGCAGAGGCATACACGTGGATCCAGCCAAGATAGAATCTATCAAAGATTGGGCGACTCCTAAGACACCGACGGAGATCCGCTAATTTTTAGGTCTTGCTGGTTACTATCGAAGGTTCATCGAAGGATTTTCGAAGATTGCTAAATCAATGACGAAGCTTACTCAGAAAGGAATCAAGTTTGACTGGGGTGAAAAGGAAGAGAACGCATTTCAGTTGATAAAGCAGAAGTTGTGCAGTGCGCCAATTCTGGCTTTACCTGAAGGAAGCGAAGACTTTGTGGTCTACTGTGATGCGTCACACAAAGGTTTAGGTGCTGTATTGATGCAGAGAGAGAAGGTGATTGCCTATGCTTCTCGACAACTAAAAGTTCACGAGAAGAACTACACCACTCATGATTTAGAACTTGGATCGGTAGTGTTTGCTCTAAAGATATGGAGACATTATCTGTACGGAACCAAATGCACCGTGTTCACCGACCATAAAAGTCTACAACACATTCTCGATCAAAAGGAGCTTAACATGAGGCAACGCCGTTGGCTAGAATTGCTGAGTGATTACGATTGTGACATTCGTTATCACCCGGGGAAGGCAAACGTAGTGGCCGATGCATTGAGCCGTAAGGAACGGATTGAGCCATTGCGGGTTCGAGCCTTGGTTATGACTATTGGCTTGGATCTTCCCAAACGAATATTAGAAGCTCAGATCGAAGCCCTGAAACCAGAGAATCTTGAGAATGAAGATGTAGGCGGTATGATCAGAAAGGATATACCCAAGGAAAAGTTGGAACCACGCGCCGATGGAACTTTATGTTTACACGGCAGGAGTTGGTTACCTTGCTATGGAGACTTAAGATCCGTGATTATGCACGAATCCCACAAGTCGAAATACTCTATCCATCCCGGTTCCGAAAATATGTACCAAGACATAAAGAAGCTATATTGGAGGCCAAACATAAAGGCTGACATCGCCACATATGTTAGCAAGTGCTTAACATGTGCAAGGGTCAAGGCCGAACATCAAAGGCCATCGGGATTGTTAGTACAACCAGCAATACCCGAGTGGAAGTGGGATAATATCACGATGGATTTTATCACCAAGCTTCCTAAGTCGTCACAGCTCACTTTCTACCCATACGGGAGAATGACCCGTTGGATAAATTGGCAAGATTGTACTTGAACAGAATAGTGGCAAGACACGGGATACCTGCCTCAATTATCTGTGATCGTGATGGAAGATTCACTTCAAATTTCTGGAGATCATTTCAAAAAGCTTTGGGTACGGATATTAGCATGAGCACTGCGTATCATCCAGAAACTGACGGCCAGAGCGAAAGAACCATTCAAACTCTCGAGGACATGCTACGTGCTTGCGTGATTGATTTGGCAGGCTGGTTTAAGCATTTGCCATTGGGCCAGTTTTTTCATATACAAACAGTTATCACGCTAGCATAAAGGCCGCCCCTTATGAGGCACTGTATGGTCGAAAATGCCGATCACCAGTATGCTGGGCCGAGGTTGGGGAAGCCCAACTGACTGGTCCAGAATTAATCCAGGAAACAACGGAAAAGATCGTCCTGATCAAGCAAAGGATGCAAGCGGCACGGAATCGACCAAAGAGCTACGCCGATCGGAAGCGAAAGCCGATTGGAGTTCAAGTTGGAGACAGATTTAATGCTCAAGGTTCTCTCCCTGGAAAGGAGTCGTACGGTTCGGTAAGCGGGCAAGCTGAACGATGGAACCGTCGGACCCTTCAAAGTGTTAGCAAAAGTTGAAATGTTCCTACAGGCTGGAACTTCCTCAAAGTTGAGCAGAGTTCACCACACTTTCTATGTCTATCAAACCGAAAAATGTTTTGCCCGATAACCGTTAGTCATGCCGTTGAAGGACATTCATGTTGGACGATAAGCTCCAGTTGGGTGGAAGAGCCACATTGAAATCATGGAACTGTAGAACAAACGATAGAATCGGAGCGGGATACCACTGGTACAGTCGCTGGAACTCTAGGCGGGGCCCTGAGTTCACCTGGGAACGTGAAGATTCGTTCAAACAAAAATACCCACAACTCTTCACAAACCGGGCTTCGTCATCTACTACAAGGTCTTAAGCTTTGAGGACAAAGCTCTTTTAACGGGTGGAGACTGTAACATTTCTCATTTTCGTGTCATTGTACGACTATATTAATGATCACTATTTATTTTAGTCCGATACGCGTTTACTTTTAATATTTACTTTTGAGCTAAACCGCGTAGACTAGAAATAATCAATGGATGTAAACGATCACCAAATAAATTAAGGTTTACATCAAACAAGTAAGGAATAATTATTTGAAGAATAATTATGTACTTTGCGTATTTTATTTTTATTGGTCACGTAAAAGGGTTACGTTTCGCCATAAAATACATTTAGACGCACCCCGGAAATACCTAGACTTACCTAGACTCAAACCAATACCCACTTTGAAAACCTAAACACAAAATTTAATCAAGTTTTGTGTTTATATCCCTCTAATGCCGAATGTGGGCAAGTAAACTTGTATAAAAATCGTCCTTGATGATTTGTTTACTAGCAAAATCCCTCTAATGAATCTTAAGGGTACATGTACATCACCTAAGTTATTAAAACATGTCCTAAATGTCTCCTACTAGTTAATTATCCAAGGGATAATACCCACTTCTCTCCTTTTCCTCTCTTGATGCCGCGGTTAACCCTCACAAACACACAAACCCATAAGATCTCCTAGCTAAGCAAAAATCTTGTACAAATCCTCTCATTAATACTTGTACTTAGTGGTTTAATACAATACCATGTGTAAGTAACTAGAAATCCCCCTAAACCACTTCCTAGGGCACGATTCGGTTGGTGTGTAGTAACTAGGAAAGTTAACAAGGCTTATTGCCTATAAATACACATTCACAACTCACTTGATACATTTTCACAAACCCTTAAACTCTCTCAAGCCAAGAACCTTTTATTTTCTCTCCATACCATCGGGTTACAAGAAAAACGAGCCATACACGACCCACTTTGGTCACTAAGGATCTAAGAAAACCTTTAAGGTCACGTACAAGGTTGTTAAGGCGTGTACGCGAGCTAAGGGTCGAGTATACCGAGCTTGGAAGCTTGAAGTTATACACGTTTGGGTGTAACAAGTCGGGTTTACGTCTAAAGCTACCATCAAGGAAGCTAGGACATTTGTAAGTCATTCTAGGTCCTCTACGTTGTCATTCATACTCATATATCGTTACTTGATCCTAGTTTTGCTTATACTTCGAGTTTGAAACTCAAGGTTACGTGAAACATGCATGGTTCGACCCATGCATGGTTCACGCACACTTTCTTATCACAAAACAACATTGTGTGGTGCCATACATAAATAACTACACGTAAACTAATGTAGAAATCACGACATGAGGGTGTGGGAACACATGCTCGATCTTAACGAACGTTTGCATGGTACGGGTCACGCTTAGAAAATGTTAAAACACGTTGGTTGGTGCTAGACCATTTAACGAGACCATTTAACACATTAATAAACCATTCGGGCCCTTAACGAACTCGTAGCTTATTACCGATAGCCCAACGTGAGCCCATGAACCATAATAAGCCTAAATAGCTTATTGGTAAGCTTACGCGGCTTAATAAGCTCAACGTGGACTTAAGGACCTAGATAAACCATTCGTATTTCTTTTAGAACCAAACGAACCCTTAATGGGCTCACTGGTCCATTTGCGAGCCCAACGCGAGCCCATGAACTATAATAAGCTTAAACAGCTTATTTCTGAACTTACGCGGCTTATTGAGCTTAAAATGAAACTAAGAACCTTAATGGACCCCTTGGCATGCGTCGTTAAACCTAATAAAACCTTAATGGGCCTCCTAGCCCATTTACGGGCCCTAAGCGAGCAAATAAGCTCACAATAAGCTCGAGTAGCTTATCGGTGATCTTATGAGGGTTTAATAAGCTTAACGGACTTAAAAGTACTTAACGGACCAAGCCCTAACCACTGAAACTCATTCGGGCTCACAACGGGCCCAATAGGCCCAACAGGTTGCTTATTAGCTTATCGAATAAGCTAAATAAGCAAACCGACCTCCGAAGTGCTTATTAGACCTAGGTGAACTTAACGAACCCTAATGGACCCAACAAAACACCCTAGACCTTTAACGAGCCTTAACGGGCCCAAGACCGGCCCAAACAGAAGTTCTTAATAGCTTATTAGCTTATTTTAAATAAGCCGAAATATAAACAGTTTAATTAGGCTTAATACAAGTTGAATATGGTCTAGTGAAAGCCTAGAAACATAAAAAGGTACATCGGGCCAAGCTATGGGGCTTACGGGCCCAATAAGCTCGAATTAAGCTTCAATAAGCTCACCGAGCTTATTTCAAGCTTAACAGACTCTCGTGAACTTATTGTGAACATTTAGACTTATAAAAACTATAACGGACCTTGAAAAAGCTAAACGGACCTTAACGGGCCCAATAAGGCCCGTTAAGCCAAAATAAGCCCGAATAGCTTATTTGTAAGCCGAAGTTGCTTTGTTGGCTTATTTGGACTAAATAAGGCCAAATGCCACTCGTCGGGATTTAATTGGGATGAAAATGCGATTTTCACAAGTCGAGGGACTAATAATGCAATTTCCGAAACTTAGGGGTTAACCTTGTCACTTTTCGAAATACAAAAACTACAGGGACTGTTTGGGAAACATTGTGAAACTTAGGGAGGAAAGTGTAACTATAAAAACCTAAACTATCTCTTTGTAAACTTAAAGGACCAATTTCGTCATTTCCAAAAACTAAAAGGTTTAAAATATAAATATGTATATTTGTAAGCCTAGGGACTAAAAGTGAAATAATTAGAAACTTAAGGGTATTTTAGAACAAAAGTGAAATAGATGAAACACTTGACAAAACGGTCGAACATTGAGATATCCGAATATCGAACGGGTTTAATAACAAATTAATAAATAAAGTATATTTATTAATAATGATTTCACGTTTCTCGAGAACCATCGAAAGTATAAATACAATAATCTATGCTGCTCACCAGCACAAGTGATACGGTATAAATAGAACTTAAAATGGGATTTAGTTTATACAATGAGTCGTTAGCTTAAATGTGTAAACTAAGACTTGACCGTACTTACTTAGGTACTTAACGGTGTGATCCACTACCTACTTGGATACTTGTTATCATTCAGAGAACTACCGGCTAAGGTGAGTTCATAGCCCCATGCTTTACAATTATTTAAATGATTTACATCCTTGGGGTGATAACATGCTTTGCTTTACAAACTGGACGCAAGTGTACATTTTATGCCATGATTACGTGTTTGCCTAAGTTACCATAACCCCTTTATGTCCATGATCATGAACTGTTAATTGCATAGATGTGATTGGGAATTACATTGTGCGGGCGCGAATGTTATGGATAGATCTATTAGGGATTGACGATCCCCGTTCGGGTGATTAGCTATCACTGGGAACGAACGCATACCATGTCGAATCTGGGATGTTGCAGGGTTAGCACATCATTCACGGACACCTGTTGGCAAATTTATATTTGCATTCATACATGTCTAGCTTCGGTGTCATGAGCTTAGGGAAACGTAATTACTTTTTATGATGTTTGCATTTGTTGCTTAATCATGCACTGGAAATCTTGCGGTCCTACAATTGATTTACATAAACCTATGAATTCACCAACTTTATGTTGACGTTTTAAGCATGTTTTTCAGGTCAATAAGGCACGAGGTGCGATGATACATTGGGAGTCAATAAATGAAGAGTCAACACTAAAGATTTGGGGTCTTATTACACTTTAGGGACAATTGTTATAAACCGGAATCTTTATCTATTTTGTTGAAACTATTTGAAGCCATGAGCTTGTGTAACAAACAAGTATTTTGTTAATCCAATTGTAAATCTTTTTCAACGACCCGCTAGATAGTCGTTCTCTGATCTTGTGCTATTGACCCAATAATGTAACGCCTTCGGATATTCAACATTCCGCTGCATACTTAGATTTGAGGGTGTTACATGCGCATCCATCGTGGAATGCGCATTTAAACTTACTCCAACGTCTTGAGAGAAAGGTGTTTAACAAGGATTCATGATCTAATGTTGATGGGTTTTGCAACCCTCTTACTCAACGACCATTTATAGGTTTTACTCATCCTTTATCCCATCGGGGGTTATTAGGTGTATGCACCCGCGTAGCCACAGAATAATGTAACCAATATCGAAACATAAAAGATACTCACAATAAGCATGTAAATGAATGTGTCACGGAGTTAGCTAAAACCGCGGCACTTTTTAATTAATACTTGCAAAAATAAAAAACATTTGTCTAAAAAAAAAAATAAGTACCATATACCCAGTGAGGCACATCCCTAAAGATAGCATTCTTGAGATTGCAAGAAATTCCACGCGGGCAACTCACGCCCATTCTCCATGTCACGCAGCTTGTATGCTTCTTTTCCAAGTGCTTTCCGTAACCTCGTAGGGTCCTTCCCACTTTGTCCCAGCTTTCCTGTGTCTTCCATGTTGCATGCGGCGTTAGCACATACACGAAGTCCCCTGGTCCTCAATAGACTCCTCGAACTTTAGCGTCGAGTATCCTTCATTTTAACTTTGTTTTTTCCTCCGTATGGCTGCTTGTTCGCGCCTTTCCTCCAATATGTCCAAGTCTATACGTCGCTCGTCGTCATTGGTTGCGATATTGACCTCCGCGTACGAATCTAGTTGCATTCCGATTACCGGCTGGTAATAACCCCGGGAGCCCCCCCTTTCCGTCCCATAGACAAGAGAAAGGGAGTGTCCCCTTGTGCTAACATTTATTGTTGTGCGCTGTGCCCACAAGACCTGTGACAATTCCTCTACCACCTGCCTTATGTCAAATCCAGGCGCGCTTTGATTCCTTCGCCTAGACTTCCGATTGCGCGCCTCACCAAACCATTGGTCTGTGGGTGTTTAACCGACGCAAAATGCTGTGTAATGCTTAATCTCGCGCACCAGTCTTTGAACGGGTTATCACAGAATTGTTTCCCATTATCCGAAACTATTTCTCTAGGTAATCCAAAATGGCACACAATGTTATCCTAAACAAATCGTTTTACCTGATTCTCTGTGATTATGGCGACCGCTTTCGCCTCGATCCATTTAGTAAAGTAGTCTATACCACATCGAATTCAATCCTCCCCGCTGCAACAGGGAAGGGACCAGCGATGTCGATACCCCACTTGTGGAATGGCCATGGTGAGGTGATGGGTGTTAGCTCCTGTTGTGGTTGGCGCGGGATTGGTCTATGTACTTGGCAATCATTGCATTTCTTTATCATGTCGCGCGCGTCGCGGTGCATGGTGGGCCAGTAGTACCCAGACCGTAAGGCTCTTGCTACTACAGATCGTGGTCCTGAGTGCATACTGCATGAACCCGCATGAATCTCGCGGAGCACATAGTCTGCCTGAATAGGTCCGACGCATCGGAGCCATGGTTGTAGGAACGAACGTCGATAGAGGACACCATTTCGAAGTTCGAATCTCTGCGCCGTGCGGCGTATTCGCCGGGCATCCCTTTTTCATAAAGGAGCGTGCCCTTGCTTATGAATTTGATGATAGGGGTCATCCACGTAGGATCCTGCTCTTCTATCACCGTAGATATCTCCATCTCCGAGATGGATTTGTTCTTCAAGATTTCGACCAACACCTGCTTTGATAGGTGCGCGAAGCTTGTGGATGCGATCTTACTTAAGGCATCCGCTTTTTTGTTGTCACCTCTAGGAACTTGCCTAATGGTGAATCTATCAAAGCCCTGGATTAGCGACTTGGTCTTGTCGAGGTATTGAATCATGTTGTCTTCTTTAGCCACATATTCGCCCAACACATGGTTGGCTACTAAACGGGAGTCCACATTTGCTTCTAGGTTACGTACACCCATTCGAGCTGCAATGCGTAGTCCAGCAATTAGGGCTTCATACTCCGCCTCGTTGTTTGTGGCTGTGAATTCAAAGCGCAGTGCGTAAGTGAATTCCATTCCTTCCGGGTTAGTGAGGATGAGGCCTGCGCCCGACCCGTCCACGCATGACGATCCATCCGTGAATAAGATCCATGGTTCTTGGAGTTTTACTTCGCTCTGGGGGAGTACAGCATTGGTTTCTGGTTTTCCGTGAATAAGATCACCTGTCCCATCATAAGTTTTTACGTTAGCAGGCATGCGCCTTTTCTTATCCTCCGAGAAATCGCTAATGCGCCGCGTAAATGCGTCGACCTTTTGGCGACGCCATGGACGGGACATATCTTCGTCTTTGTCTTCACGATATTTGTTCTTGGATTTCCAGTGTCCCGTTTTTGCGTCCTCGTTGTCCGAGGAGTCTTCTGAGGACAAGCTTACTCTTATGCGGCGCTTGCGCCGACTGTCTCGGAGTCCGTAACTTGGAGACTTTCACTCGGGAGCGCCTATGTCCAAGCCTGCCTGTGGACATTGCGACAAGCCCAGCCTATCACGATGCTGATGCGTCGGTCATTGTTTTTCATAAGTGTCCAATGCTGCAAGTTAGCCGTTGAGAACCGAAACTTTTCTTTCGATTCTACCGAATACTGGAGGTTCGACGGTCCATCTTTTCCGCGCCTATTTCTTTGGTGGCGCGGTGGAGATACATCGTCTCACGGTACCGAGTTAAGATCGGGCCTGTAGGCTCAGGCTTGATATCTTTTTTGTTTCTTCTTGCATGAGGGCGACCAAAGCCTCGTAGTTCTGAGATACGAAATCACTCGGTGCTAGTTCAATCGTGACCCCTTCCAGTGTGAGGTTGTCAGCCCCTAACTCGGGACCCTTGTTTCGAATGGGTGGGGGTGGCGGCTCGGTGGTATTCGTCCGGCACCGTGGGGAGGGGGGTGAAGTAGCACGCTTAAACCTTCCGTGCTTTGTGATGTGGCGGTGTCGGTTGTCCCATGGCGGTCCCCATCGTTTGTGAAGACCAGATCATATGGCGCATTGGCGCTTCCAGAGGCCTGCTTAGAGATCTGTCTAGAGGCTTGGTCGCTCTGCTTCTTCGCCTGCGGAGTCCGCTGGGCAAATTAGTGAGAAAACACATATTTTTTTCGTCCCTAAATTACTTTTTTTTGTCTTAAATTAAGTGTACATGTTGATACAAAAGTTGGACGATCCTTGATTAGGTCCGAATTAGGTGTCATGCGGATCTGTTAGGCCCCGGTTCCTGTATCAATTAAGTCTTGATGTATGAGACATGCGCATTAAGAAAACAAAGCACCGTTAGGCTTACCGTGGGATTGTCTCTCACGATTATCCTCCGGCGTGAGAGTAAGTAATCGGTTTAGGTTTTAGTAGAAAGTTAGGGTTATGAGGGCGTACCTTAGATGAGAGCCGAGGTGCTCTTTATATACTCACCAAACCCTAATGAGCTTTGTCCCATTAATTAGGTTAGTATCCGAGAGGCCTCACCGTCATTTAGTAACTGGTGGGCCCACCTCATAATTACGACTCGTTCGTAACGAGTGTTCTAGATGCCTGCGCACGTGTGCGCTAGTTGGGCCTAATGGGCCTAAATCCTCGTCGTGATAGCCCATATGTCATGGGCTTCCCCATAGGCAGTACCATTTGGGCCTTGGAAGCCCGTATTGATGTCGCTATGACCCATTCATTATGGGCCTGGGTATAAGTACTATTCGTGGGTCGGGTTCATGACCCGAGGTTAGACTATACGTCATCAGTACATGTTTAAAATAGTTAACGAATTTAAATAAAATTTATCATATTATATTCACTTGATATAATTATTACAAATTTAAAAAAATTGTTGTATAAATTAATTATTTAACAATCGAAAATGATGTAAGATTTTTTAAATTATGTCTTTTTTCCTATGAACAATTATTTTAAAACAAAAGGAGTATCATTCAAAAAAAGGAACGATACTCAGTAATTGAACATGTTTATGACATATTCACCGTCCAACATATATGCCGGAAATGTGAGATCTGCTCACATCGACTCAGTGACGGAGCCAGAAAACATGATTAATGGGGGCATCGAGAAATTTTTTTTGTTCTCGGTGTACTTTGACGAATCGGGTCGGGTTTAATTAATGGCAACATAAGCGCTCCACTTGACGCAATTAACAATTATCATGAGAGATTAAATAAATAAAATGTCGTGAAAATTGTTGAAAGGCGCTGGTTATTTTATAAACAAACTAATCCAAAGGAATGTGATCATTTTGTCGAAACCATAACATTAGAGAAATTGATGAAATCTGTAACGCTTAAAATTACATTTAAAAAACTTATGACGTTAACAATATCATACAAATTTTTACATATCAACAAAGTATATACCAAGAACTTACAAGAATATCAATGCGTATAAACTATGAACACGGTAGTTTTCTATATTATATTTAGCATTATTCAAATTTATGTTATTTAGGCAAAATAACTAGGCAGTATAAAAGAGAGATTGGATTACATGAGTTAAGATCAACAAAAACCTATTATTTGTCATAGATCCAATTAATCAATCTCAACCATCTATTTTTTTATTAAAAATAAAAGTACTCACTTTTCACTTTTTTTTTGAAAATAAAATATCTTACAAACGGTAAATCGTCACACGACAAAAAATACATCATCGCGACGAGTACTTTTTTATCTTTCAGTAGACGGGTGACACGATATACTTTCGAGGAACTTTTTTTCGATTTTTTTTCAGTCACGAATTGCGAAAATCATATATGATTCGTATAACGAATCATATATGATTTCATAAAATCATATATGATTTCATAAAATCATATATGATTTGTGATTTCGACGAACTTTTTTTCAATTTTGTTTCAGTCACGAATTGCGAAAATCATATATGATTCGTATGACGATTCATATATGATTCACAAAATCATAAATGATTTATAAAATCATAACATGTATGATATGATTGGACGAAACTTTCTCTCGTCGATTTGTTTCAGTCACGAATTGCGAAAAATCATATATGATTTGTATGACGAATTCATATATTGATTACGTATGTCGAACAATCATTATGATTCGTATAACGAATCAATATGATTTCATAAAATCATATATGATTTCATAAAATCGTATAGGACTTCATAAAATCATAAAAAAAGTTCGTCGAAAGTACATAGTGTCACCCCTCTATAGAAAGATAATTTAATTCTCGTCGCGATTATATGTTTTGTTTTAAGTAACGATTAACAGTGTGTGAGATATTTAATTTTTAAAAAAGAGGTGGAAAGTGGGTTTATTTATTTTTGATGAAAAATGAGTGACTAAGATTGGTTAATTGGGTCTATGACAAATATTGGGTCTATATTGAACTTTTGGCTGTATTACATAGTACTACATAACCCTTAAAAGAGATAAAGTATAGAGAAAATTCCCAAAATTGTCACAAGTACTATTGTGTTTACACGTTTTGGTCAAAAGTCATCTTAATTCTCAAAAGAGTCATGCTCTACTGCTCTACCTCTCTACCGACTTAGATGGTTGACAAGTGTCCACTTAAAAGTACTTTTTGTTGGCTCACAAATGAGTAAGCTGGCCCACCACTTCATACAAGATTACCAATATACCCCAACTACCACTTCAGTTAATTTATCATCTTCATTTGCAACAACAACCTGTCACCACCGTCCCACTCTCCACTCCACCACTAGTAAACATCACAACCGCCACCACCCTTTTCTCCGCCGCCTTCACCACCGCCGCATATCTCGACAACCCACCTCCTATTTTCACCACACCAAACGTGAATCAACTGGTACACGCGTCTTCTTACATCGTCAAGTCGGAGCCACGATTGAACCCAACAAAAAAAGGTATGATTTTTATTGTTGGGTGAATCGTTGGCTAGCCACCTCTTTCACTTTGACCAAAACACGCCAAGTGAAGCATCAACAACTACTGGTGTTGCAGATTCCAAGATACCCACTTCAGAAACAACTTCATTATCATCATGGTCATCAGTAGTAGAAGGTGGTTTGTAAAGACGGAGTTGCTTAGCTAACGTCGCTAACGTCGAACTTAAAATTTTAAATATTTGCCTTTTGTGGTCATCGTTTCCATGTGGTGCATACCTAGAGTCGGAACTACAGCTATACAAAGTAGTTCTCGGGGTCGAATATGTTAAGAGGCTATATATGAGCTTATTTTGAGACCTACATTAAAAGTATGAAGGGAACCGCCTTGAATCAAAATAGAACAAGAGAGAAAGAAAAAGAAATAGAAATCCCATTTTATTTTAAGTCACTGGACATGGTAGTCGGAGGTGGCTGCAAAGAAGATGGAGTATGAAGTTTTTTATGTTTATTTTTTCCAAAAAAGGGTGAGAGAAGTACTTTGAATTATATTTCTTATTAAAAGAAACGTTTTATTATTTCTCATACACTTCGTTGCCTTTTGTTTGTTACTATATTCTAATTTAAAAAGAACTGATATTTTATAGTAAAAGTTTTGTTTAGAAAATCAGCCATAAAACCTCTAACTATTTACACGAGATTATGTTAAATTTGAGCAGCGCGGTAGAGAGGTGGAGCAGTGGCAATAGAGTGGTGGAGCAGTGACGGTAGAGCCGTAGAGCGGTGAAGTAGTGACGGTGGAGCAGTGGTGGTGGATCGGTGGTGGTGAACCGTGATGGAGTGGTGGTGTGATGAGTGGTTAGGGCATATTTGAGTGGGAGAGAGAAAAGAAATAAACATGAGGGTATATATGTCATTTAAACCAAAACTCAAAAATTAAAGTTTGTACTTGCAAATGCCACGTGTCGAGCAATGGGTATGATAGAGCAGTAGAGCGGTAGAGCATGACCATTTTGGGAATTATGATGACTTTTGACCAAAACGTGTAAACACACATGTACAGTTGACCATTTTGAAAATTTTCTCTAAAGTATATCATAGTTATTGGATAATTTTGTACTAGCCTACTGATTTTATCCCACTTATTCAAGCCACGCACTCAATTGTCTCACTTCCCAACAGACTCTCACTTCCCTAGTAAAACCATCTTCTCCATTATAGATCTCCATTTCTTCGATGAAAAAACACCAGATAAAATATTGGAACACTCCTCATTACTAGTAACCACAGAGAGTATGGAGGGCACAAAGACAATTTACTTGAGGGCACTGTCCCTTTTTCAGCGAATATGAATTTATTTTCTACACATTTTGCATGTCCGTAAGAACTTTGTTGGGGGCAATGCCCCCCACTATCATGTATGTGGCTCCGCCCCTCATCATATATGAAAATTTTAAATCAACACATTTCACAAACATGTACTGTTTATCTTAAACCATTTATCAAAAAAATAATTAATCTTGCAAAACACTTAACAAAATTCAGTTTGATCGAATCTTACGAACCCCCTTTTGAAGATTTATTTTTTTAGCATTTGCAGATAGCTTTCTTGTTGAACTGAAGTTTAAAGGAAATTACGCACTGAATATTAAAAAACTTATTAGAAGACTTGGCCTTGTCACTTTGGTAAGTCTTTTTCCTAGTACAACCATTTTTAAAAGGGAGGTGATTTGTACATCATGTTTTTTGCCATTTACCACTAAAGTACACCCAGTCAATACAACACCATGATGTAGGATTAGTGATGAATGACAAAAAGAAATGATGTACAAATCACCTCCCTACCTAAAACCATTTAAGACTAGCTACAGCCTTCAAGACGTGTGCTACCTTATTCGTAACACCTCAACACAACGCGTCTTAGGTGCTTTGGGAGGATAAGTACGTCGCAGTGAAGAACGAGTTGTGGAAGTTGAGGTTGCGTGAGTGTGATATTTTGGTTTTTGTGTTTAATTGATGTCTGCTTTTGTGGTGATATATTTAGCTTTCAAACAAGATGTCAATGGTTCTAACCTCATCAAGTGTGTACATTTGGGGGTGGCCAGGGAAGGGTCGAAAACAGTCACGGGATTAACCCGGTGAGGCCACGTACATCTGAGTCAAAAAGGCTCGCTCTCACCAGGTAACTTGAACAAGAAAAACCACATTCGTTTACCCATTTGTTTTGGTGGTGTGAAGTTCTAGAGAGAGAAATAAAATGAAAGGGAAAAATTGTGTGTATTAAATTGTTGAAGTTACAAGTGTAATGAACATTCAAATATAAAGATGGAAAAAAACAGAAAAAATAACAATCTTAGTCCCTTAGGACTTATAAGTATTACAGTTTAGCCCTTGTCCTTTGTACACTCCCCCTCAAGTTGAGAGTTGGATGATCTTGAAACTCCCAACTTAGATAAGTGTTTTTGATGCTGATCTACTGTTACAACTTTAGTAAACACATCTGCCAATTGGGATTTGGTATGAACATACGAAGGATTGATTTTGCCTGCCTTTAGTTGATCTCTGACATAATGACAGTCAACCTCAATATGCTTTGTTCTGGCATGGAAAACTGGATTAGCAGCTATGTACATAGCTGCTTGATTATCACAAAACAAATCTACAGGTTCCAAATCTTTGATGCCAAGATCCTTGAATAAGCTAACTAGCCAAGTAACCTCACAACAAGTCAAAGCCATAGCCCTATACTCTGCCTCTGCAGATGATCTTGACACAACAGCCTGCTTCTTAGACTTCCAACTGATTGGTGAATCACCCAAGAGAATGCAATAACCTTTTGTAGACCTCCTTGTCACTAGACAACTGACCCAGTCAGAATCACAATAGGCTTTCAGCTAAACAGTTGAATCATGAGCTAATAAGATCCATTGTCCTGGTGAATTCAGTAAATACCTCAACAAATGCTTCACAGCTTGCATATGAATAGAAGTAGGAGATTGCATGAATTGACTTAGAAGTTTGACAGTGTAACATATGTCTGGCCTTATGACAGTAAAATAAATCAGTTTCCTAATAAATCTTCTATACACTTCAGGGTCTTGTAATGGAGTACCAACATCAGCTTGTAGCTTGAGATTAGGTTCCATAGGAAGTTTGTAAGGCTTATTGTGCATAACTTCCCCTTCTTTAAGAAGTTCTTTAGTATACTTGTGTTGGGAAATGAAAATACCCTAAGAAGATTTGCAAACTTCCAATCCTAAAAAATAATTCAATTCACCTAAGTCTTTCATATGAAAAACAGAACCAAGTTAAGCTTTAAGACTATTAATCTGAGATTCATCATTTCCTGTTATGAGAAGATCATACATAGATAAGAACATCAGTAAAACTGGTACCTTCATTCTTAACAAATAAAGAATAATCTGTCTTAGACTGTGTGTATCCAAAATCAAGAAAAGCAGAGGACAATTTTGAAAACCACTATCTTGGTGCTTGTTTAAGACCATACAAGGACGTTTTTAGTTTACATACCAGCTGAGAATCAAGTTTAGAATCAACACATACATTGTGGCCCTTGCCAGTATATCCTAAAGGAGGTTTCATATAAACTTCTTCAAACAAGTCACCATGAAGGAATGCATTAGACACATCCATTTGACACGTGAACCATCCTTTGACAGATGCAATAGCTAATAAATATCTCACAGTCACCATCTTAGCAACAGGAGCAAAAGTCTCTCATGTCTTTGTCTATTTCCCTGTACAACCAATCTAGACTTCTTTCTGTCCTTAGTACCATCTGCCTTAAGTTTAGTTTTGAAATCCAGTGAGAACCAATAGCCTTCTTTCATGCAGGCAATACAGTTAACTCCCAAGTACCATTTTCTTCCAAAGCCTAGAGCTCAACATCCATTGCAGCACACCAACCAGGGCCTGCAACATCCTCTTTGAAGTTTACTGGATCCTTCTGAACAAGCAAAGCAGTAACAAAGTCCTGGAAAACTGATACAAGAGGTGTTTGGGACACAAGGTTTGCTTTTGGTGTATAAGTTAAGATAAAATCTTGAAGTTTTATGGGAATAGTTTTGGTTTTATTTGATCTTCTTAATGGTAAAGGAGATTGACTAGATGGAATTTGTACTGATGGTAAAATTGTATGTGTAGTTTGAGTAGTAGTTGGTAGTGAACT
Organism: Tanacetum coccineum; assembly: GCA_026074375.1. Lineage (NCBI taxonomy): Eukaryota > Viridiplantae > Streptophyta > Magnoliopsida > Asterales > Asteraceae > Tanacetum > Tanacetum coccineum. Next base: position 42,182 of record BQNB010027605.1, read on the forward strand.
GGTTTCAGTGAAAGTTATAGATGGTGTTTGGATAGTTGTATTATAGTTAGAATTAACTGTAGGCGAAGCATGATTTTGGTTATTAGGAATAACATAATCAGAACTTGATTCCTCCCAGTAATTAGAAGCTTGAGACAAACAAGGAAATGTGGTTGGCAAAGGACTCAAGAAATTTTTTGTACTATCCTCAGCAAAAGGAAACACTGTCTCATTGAAAACAGCATCCCTTGACACAAAAGTGGTTTTGTTTAAAAGATTATAGAACTTGTATCCTTTTTGGTTGGAAGGATAACCTAAAAACACACAAGGTACACCTCTTGGAACTAAGGCCTACCAAGGACTTTGAAGCCAAATACAACAAAGTCAAGGCTAAGCTGGCACTTCTAAGTTCAAGTGCTTCAGCTTCCAAAGCCTCAATGGTAAAGAATAAAGGTCTTATCGCTGAAGCCTATGAATGGGATGAAGAGGAAGTGTCATCAGATGACAATGAGATGGTGAAAGTTAAAGTACTCATGGCACTAGCTGAAGAAAATAATGATGTCAGCAAATAAGGCGTCAGAAATGGTGAATGCATAAAAATCTCTATGAGAAATGTACACACTCTTCTTGAAATGGAAGATAATGATGATAGAAAAACCTATCTAGATTATTTATGTATCGATCTAAATTATGTTGAAGAACAAAGAAATAATCTTTTGTCAAAACATAGAGATCTTGTTCATGAACTAAATGAATGCAAAGAACAGCTTTTATTATTAAAATACACAAAACTTATTTTCTTTATCTGCAGCATGTAAACACTGAGATTCTCAAAAGAATAAAAACTTAAGAACATAACTGAAAGAGCTAACAGCAATCACTGAAACATGGCTTAACAGTTCTAACAAAGTAAATCAGTGTATCAGTGAACAAATCCCCTCTCAAAAGAAGAGAATTATGGGAGTTAATAAACTCACTGAAGATCCCTCCAGTTCTAGGCAAAAAGACCTTGTCTTTGTAAAATCCTCAGCTAATGACACAAAAGTGTCCATACTTGGTGTTGAAAGACCCTAGTTGTCTGAAGCTGAAGGTTTTATTTTGCCAAATCATGATACTGGTAGGATACTCCCAACTGAGTCACAAAGAAACACAACTGATCTTTAGTTGCTGTCACTGACTCTTCAGTGACTGATTATGATTCTGCGAATGAATTTTCAGTTTGTAGCACCCCCTCTCCTTACTAGAAGAAGTTGGATGGTGCTGAACCTATTTCTGGACCAAAGACTATCAAATCAATTTTGAGGTCAAAATCCACATTCAAAGCTAAAACTTTAAAATGTGTCATAATAAATGAACCATCCTCAGCTCTTGCTAAAGATAACAAAAGCTATTCAACTTCAAAAGTTAACTCAACTCCTACTGGTAAACTAAAGAGTGTGAAAATTAAAGATGATCCTCCTTTGGCTATTGTAATAAAAGAACTAAACAACCTAAAATTACAATTTAGCAAGAGTCAGTCATCTTACTCCAGAAGTAATCAACCACTACAGGTTCCACAAAATCCACTTCAAAACAATACAAGACACAATTTCTCAAAAGGAGTTTATAAAAAATTTGTTTATTTATTAAAATTATTTTATTTAAATTTGTGTGGCTTAAACAATCATCTCTCTCAAAATTGTTATAAAGTTTTGTTTTGTAAAAAGTGTGAGAAAACTGATTATAGAACCCGTGATCATGCTGAATACATTTCCACCATGAACATGTCTCAGCATCTCAAAAGTCTAGGTAGATCTTCATCAAGATCTAAAATCCCAAGACCATCAAAACGCTTCTTTTCACCTTGCACACACTGTGGATGTATAGATCATTTAGTTTGTACTATCAGTACTAACTCCATTAGTACTGTTAGTTATACCTTGGCAGTATTAACTCTTGATGAATATTTATTCCCAACATCAACCATGAACAACCTCAACTAAACTCGTGCAATTTAGACTTTCAAAAATGTCATGCAAAAATCCTAAGCTTGTTTAGTCTTAGACCTAAGTGTTCTCTCATTCAACTTACTAATTACTTGTTCTATTGGGTAAACTCTAGCTTCTTTAGACTCTTAGGATAACCTTTATCTGAAACATTAACTTGTAATGACAGTGACCCATTGAGATCTTGAACACACCTTCATATGAATTTGGATCGAACTTGGTGAGATGAACTTTAATGTTAAGTATAAATACTTTGCAACAAAAGACCCTAAAGTACTCTAATGGCGGGTTCCTATTTCTAAGGATTTCATAGGGTGTTTTATTAATGAATTTTCTAGTATAAACCCTATTAAATATGTAATGTTGGGAATTATGGACTTCTACAACTTAGTGTTGCTGATTCAACTTGATACTGCTGGTGATGGTTAGTGCTGCTGATGAAGATTCGTGAAAACAGTCTAAGTTGTTAGTAATGTTAGTTATATTAGTTAGTACTGCCAGTACATTGTTAGTACTGCCAGTATAGTTGTACTGTTAGTTAATAGTTAGTGTTGTTTGTCTTATATAGTTAGTACTGCTATTATGATATGCATGAGTTAAATTAGGAATAGATATGCATTATCATAGTACGCGTTTTGTAAGCCCATTAGGGTTTCCTTAGTGTATAAAAGGAACCCTACGGCATAGTTAGAGAGATATATAGAATTCATATCTTATAGTTAGTTATTCTGTAACCTAGGCAGAATATTAGAAATCAATATATTCAAAGTTTAGTATTCATTGTTCTTCTTAGTATTACAAGTTAGATTCCGCATAAGTTGTAGTATTCACAATCATAGTTTCTCTTATAGTTAGTTTGGATTTATCCAGGTTAACTAAGCTTTAACAAGCTAAGAAGATCTGTTTATTGGGATCAACAAGTGGTATCAGAGCTTGTTGAGAAACTCTAATTAAGAAGAACACTATATCTACACAAGATCTCATAATCAAAGAGAAGATGGAATCACAGTCAGAAACTACCCAAACAGTGTCTGCACTAAAACTTCCAGTACTCAAAACTGGAGATTATGATCTATGGAGCATGAGAATGGAGCAATATCTTACTCACACTGATTATGCTCTTTAGGAGGTTATTGTGAATGGTGATGCACCTGCTATTGCATCAGCTAGTACTGAAGGTCCCATTCCTCCCAAAACTGCTGAACAAAAGCTAGCAAGAAAAATGAATTGAAAGCAAAAAGCACTTTGTTGTTAGCCATTCCTGATGAGCACCTATTGAAGTTTCATGGAATCAAGGATGCAAAGACCCTATGGGAAGCTATCAAGACCAGGTTTGGAGGCAACAAAGAATCAAAGAAAATGTAGAAAACCATTTTGAAGCAGCAATATGAGAATTTTACTGCATCAAGATCTGAAGGACTGGATAAAACCTATGATAGGTTTTAGAAACTCATCAGCCAATTGGAAATTCATGGTGAAGTTATCTCCCAGGAAGATGCAAATCTTAAGTTATTAAGAAGTCTACCATTAGCTTGGAACAATATTGCCTTGATCATGAGAAACAAATCTGATCTAGACACAATGAGCATGGATGACTTGTACAACAACTTGAAGGTGTATGAAGCTGAGATTAAAAGCCAATCAAGCTCAAGTTCAAACTCTCAGAATGTGGCTTTTGTATCTTCAGAAAACACTAGCAGTACTAATGAAGCAGTTAATACTGCTCATGAAGTTTCTACTGCTAACTCACAGGGACAAGCTTCTTCCTCATCCTATGCTGATGATGTCATGTTTTCCTTCTTTGTCAGTCAATCTAATAGTCAACAGTTGGACAATGAAGACCTGGAGCAGATTGATACTGATGATCTTGAAGAGATGGATCTCAAATGGCAGGTGGCCATGCTTACCATGAGAGTGAAGAGATTCTTAAAGAAGACAGGAAGGAATCTGAACTTCAATGGTAAAGAAACTGTTGGCTTTGATAAGACAAAGGTTAAATGTTACAACTATCACAGGAGATGTCACTTTGCTAGAGAATGCAGGGCACCAAGGAATCAGGGGAATAGAAATGGAGATGTTCCTAGAAGAATTGTACTAGTAGAGACTCCTGCAAATGCCTTAGTTGTTCAAGATGGGATAGGTGGTTATGATTGGAGCTTTCAGGCTGAAGAAGGACCCACAGACTTTGCTCTAATGGCCCATTTGTCTTCAGGTTCATCCAGTTCATTAAGTTCAGACTCTGAGGTATCCACTTGCTCCAAAGCTTGCTTAAAATCCTATGAGTCTTTAAAAGAACACTTTGATAAACAGAAAGATCAGCTTAAAAAATCTAACCTAGAAATTATAGGTTATCAATTAGGCTTAGAATCATTAGAAGCTAGAATTGTTGTTTATAAAAAAATGAAGCTGTTTATGAGGAAGACATTGCATTTTTGAAATATGATGTTAAGGTAAGAGATAATTCTATTACAAAGCTTAAAAATCAGTTAGCATTGGCTTTAAGAGAAAAGAATGATTTGAAACTCAAATTAGAAAAGTTTGAAACATCATCTAAGAAACTAACTGATTTATTAAACAATCAAATAAGTGTTAATAACAAGACTGGTATTGGTTTTGACAGTCAAATGACTGAGAATGAACTGCATGATATTCATAAGAATAATAGTGAAGTGTTTGTAAGTGTATCTGATAGTAGTGTGAATGAGATTGATGAGGAAAATAATCAAGTAAATGATAGGGTTTTTTTTTTTTATATTAAGAAGGTTTAAGGATTTCATAATAGTTCCTCCTCCCTACACTGGGAACTACATGCCCTCAAGACCTGACTTGTCCTTTGTTGGATTAGATGATTCTGTCTATAAGACTAATGTGAGTGAAACTATCACTAGTGTGCCTAGGAATGAATCAACTGCATCTAATTCTAGTAAGGATAATTTGGAACAACCTAGAGATGTTAGGCCTAGTACTCCTATCATTGAAGAATGGGAGTCTGATAGTGATGATGATTGTGTAATTAGACCTTCAATTAAACAGATTAAACCTAGTTATGCTAAAATCAATTTTGTTAAATCAAATAAAAATATTAGGAAATCTGTTATTGAACAAAACACATATAAGCAAGCTGGAAACCTTAGGAAAAGTCAGAGTCCTAGGGTTGATAAAAGAAATTGGAATGGACAAATGACTCAAAAACTAGGAGATGGTTTTGAGTTCAATAAGAAAGATTGTTTTGTATGTGGAAGTCTTAACATTTTAATTAAGGACTGTAACTTTTATGAGAATAAAATGGTTGGAAAATCTATGTTGAATAATATGGGAAAGGTTACTGGTCAAAGCGAAGTTAGACTAGTATGGAATAATGCTCAGAGGGTGAATCACCAAAATAAATTGACTCACCCACATCCTAAAAGAAATTTTGTTCCAACTGCAGTCTTAACAAAGTCTGGCAATGTACTAATTAATACTGCTAAGCAAAGCTCCTTAAGAGTAGCAGTATCAAATAGTACTGCCATATATGTTAATACTGTTGCATCTAGACCAACTATGAATGGTGCAAAACCATGTTCAAATGTTTTTCATAAGTCACATTCATCAGTTAAGAGGACTATTTATCAAAGAACAACACCTAAAAATAGTGATTTTAAAGAAAAAGTTAATACTGCTAAGGTAAACAATGTAACTACTGCTGGGACAAAAGTAGTAGTTAGTGCTGTTCAGGGACATGAGGAAAATGTTGTTAAGTCCTCAGCATGCTGGATTAAGAGACCAACAGGAAAAGTAATTGACCATATCTCCAAAGACAGTGGATCATACATGCCTAAAAGATCTGACTATGTTGATCCTCAAGTCAGACTCAAGTCAGTGATGGCTTGGGTCCCTAAGAGAAACTAATTTATCTTATTTTAAGTGCAGGGTAATCCATAATATGCTTTACAGGATCAAGGGATTTTTGATAGTGGATGCTCTAGGCATATGACTGGGAACAAGTCCTACCTAACAGATTATCAAGACATTGATGGAGGATTTGTTGCATTTGCTGGAAGTCCTAAAGGAGGTAAAATTACTAGAAAAGGTAAATTAGGACTGGGAAATTAGACTTTAAGATGTATACTTTATAAAGGAACTTAAGTTTAATCTTTTCTTTGTCTTACAAATGTATGACAAGAAAAACAGTATTCTTTTCACTGAGACTGAATGTCTTATTCTATCTCCTGATTTTAAGTTACTTGATGAAAGTCAAGTACTGCTTAAAGTTCCTAGACAGAATAATATGTACAGTTTTAATTTAAAGAATGTTGTTCCATCAGGAGGTTTGACTTGTTTATTTGCAAAGGCTACAATAGATGAGTCTAATTTATGGCATAGGAGGCTTGGTCATGTAAACTTTAAAACTATGAACAAACTTGTGAAGGGGAAACCTTGTTAGAGGTTTGACTTCAAAGCTTTTTGAAAATGACCATACATGTGTTGCTTATCAGAAGGGAAAGTAGCATAAAGCCTCCTGTAAGACCAAGCTTGTAAGCTCTATCACCCAGCCTTTACAAATGTTGCATATGGATTTGTTTGGTCCAACATTTGTAAAGAGTCTAAATAAAAAGATGCATTGCCTTGTTATCACTGATGACTTTAGTAGGTTTAGTTGGGTTTTCTTTTTGGTCTCTAAGGATGAGACTAGTAGAATACTTAAAACTTTTATCACAAAAATAAAAAACCAAATAAATCTTAAGGTTAAACTTATCAGGTGTGACAATGGAACTGAGTTTAAGAATAGTGAAATGAATCAGTTATGTGAGATGAAAGGAATCAAGAGAGAATTTTGTGTTGCTAAGACTCCACAACAAAATGGAGTAGCTGAAAGAAAGAATAGAACACTAATAGAGGCAACTAGGACTATGCTAGCAGATTCACTATTACCAACTACATTTTGGGATGAAGCAGTTAATACTGCTTGCTATGTTCAGAATAGAGTTTCGATAACAAAGCCTCATAACAAGACACCTTATGAACTTTTAATTGGTAGATTACCAAATCTATACTTCATGAGACCTTTTGGATGTCCTGTTACTATCTTGAATACCTTAGATCATCTGGGAAAATTTGAAGCGAAGGCTGATGAGGGGTTCTTGGTTGGATACTCTATAAATAGTAAGGCATTTAGGGTATTTAACACTAGAACCAAGAAAGTTAAAGAGAACCTGCATATTAAATTTCTTGAAAATAATCCTAATGTTATAGGAAGTGGTCCAAAATGGCTCTTTGATATTGATTCACTGACAAAATCTATGAATTATGAGCCAGTTACTGTAGGAAATCAAACTAATGATAATGCAGGTATAGAGACAAATGTTAATGCAGTGCAAACTGGACAGGAGAAAGCATCTAATCATGAATATATTCTGCTACCATTTTTGACTTCTGATTCTTAAGGTCTAAAGAGCTCAGATGACGAGTTTGTTGATGATGCTGGAAAGAAGAATGATGCTCAGTATCCAGCAAAGATGGTGATAAAAATAGTCATGAGAAAGATGTTAGAGATCAAGAAGAAGCTCTTAAAAACAATTTGATCAAGAAAATGAAAGATTGGTTGGTCAAGGAGAGGCTACTATCACTAACAGCACTAACAGACTTAGTAATGTTAGTCTATCTGTTAGTGCTGCTGGGCCAAGTTTTGACAATAATGATCTTACAACTGATCCTCTTATGCCTGATTTGGAGGATTATACTGGCATCTTTAGAGGTGCATATGATGATGAAGATGTGGGTGCAGAGGCTGACCTCAACAATTTGGAAACCACCATGAATATTAGTCCTATTCCCACTCCTTGTGGAAAAAGCTTTATATGGTCTACATCAAGCTCCTAGAGCCTGGTATGAGACTTTGTCTACCTACTTAATTGAAAATGGATTTAGAAGACGCACTATAGATAAGACTTTGTTCATCAAGAAGGACAAAGGTGATATCTTGTTAGTACAAGTGTATGTTGATGATATCATCTTTGGGTCCACATAGAATTCTTTATGTGATGAGTTTGAGCAGATGATGCACAAGAAATTCCAGATGAGTTCTATAGAGGAGCTCACTTTCTTCTTAGGGTTACAAGTACAACAGAAGAAGAATGGAATCTTCATTAGCCAAGATAAATATGTGGTTGATATATTGAAAAAGTTTGATTTTATCACTGTAAAGACAGCAAGCACTCCCATAGAACCTAACAAGGCATTGGTCAAGGATGAAGAAGCTGATAGTGTGGATGTTCATTTATACAGATCAATGATTGGATCATTGATGTACCTAACAACTTCTAGACCAGACATAACTTTTGCTGTTTGTGCTTGTGCAAGGTTTTAAGTTACTCCTAAAATGTCACATCTTCATGCTATGAAAAGGATCTTTAGATACTTGAAAGGTTAACCTAAATTAGGACTTTGGTATCCTAGAGATTCACCATTTAACTTGGAAGCCTTTTCTGATAGTGATTATGCTGGAGATAGTCTTGACATGAAATCCACAACAGGAGGTTGTTAATTTCTTAGCAAGAGGTTGATTTCATGACAATGTAAGAAGCAGACTATAGTTGCAAATTCTACTACTGAAGCAGAGTATGTTGTCGCTGCTAATTGTTGTGGACAGGTGCTATGGATTCAAAATCAAATGCTTGATTATGGGTTCAATTTTATGAACACCAAGATTTACATTGATAATTAAAGCACCATTTGTATTGTGAAGAATCTAGTGTTTCACTCTAAAACCAAGCACATAGAGATTAAACACCATTTCATCAGAGATTCTTATGAGAAAAGGTTAATTCAGGTGATCAAGATTCACACAGACCATAATGTTGCAGATCTTCTCACAAAGGCTTTTGATGTTAGCAGGTTTAACATTTTTATTGCAAGCATTGGTATGCTTAATCCTTAGAGCATGGATTAAGGGGAGGTTAGTTGTGTACAGGTACAAAGGCTTATACACATATGATGTTTGAGTCGGTATTGAAAAGTAAATATGATGCCAAGTTATTTAATACTGCTTGGCTTAGTTAATTCTACCAGGTGAAAGTTAGTTCTGCTGTATATGTGAATTGGTGCAGCTGATAATAAAAATAGAAGCTTTGTTTAAAGGAAGGCTATATGGAACTATATGTATAAGTACAGCGGATTCTACATCATAAATGCTTATAATAGAGTGCAAAGAGTTGCCAAGTGATCAAAAATGGGTTAATTCTGGTAACTGCTACTTAGTACTACTAAGCTTAAAAGTTAATACTGTTAGTTATTATGAGCAATATGCAAGATGTTTTGGATTGTGTTTCTTTGTGTTTGGAACTAACATTTTGCAGGATTAGAGCTTAAAGGTTATTTGATTAATAATGGATATGCTGATTTGGTGTGAATGCTGGTGACTTTGTTAATACTGTTGATGTTTCACATGTTGGTTTTCACCACATAACAAATGGTCATTAATTCACCATGTCTAACAGACAAGAAAGAATTGGCTATTCCCTGGCAAACGACGACTGGTAAAGAATTATCAAATCTGTTGATGCATGGTAGTTTGCCAAAAACTATAAGTACAAAAGTTAGTACTGCTAGTACAAACTTAGTACTGCTAGCCTAAGTTAGTGCTGCTAAAAGTTACCATTACTAAATACTATTCAGGGGTAATTTTTGACAAATTAACGGCTACTATCCTCTTAAGTTTTCTTTAGTGCTTATATAAGCCTGTTAATCAAACAATATCTTTCACAAATACCAATTGCTCATAATTCATCAAACCCTAATCGATTTTCGCACTGATAAAATTTAATTATTCATGGCTGATCTTGCTTTTGTAACCCAACACAACATGGTCGCGTATTTGGAAAAGAGTGATGAGAATGTAGAATTTCATCATATAGTGGACTTCCTCTCTAAATGTTCGATCAACTATGCTCTCACTGTAAGTCCTACTATCTATGCTTCTTATATTAAACAGTTTTGGAATACTGCCACTTCTAAAATAGTCAATTTAGTAAAGCAAATACATGCCATAGTTGATGGCATGGCAGTAGTAATATCAGAATCATAAGTGAGGAATGATCTTCTCTTTGATGATAAGGATGGTATTACTTGCCTCACAAATGATGATATTTTTGAAAACCTTACATTGATGGGGTATGAACAACTTTCAACAAAACTTACTTTTCAAAAAGGTTCATTCTCTCCACAATGAAAATTCCAAATACATACCATCCTTCATTGTATAAGTTCAAAATCAACTGGCTGGAATGAGTTTTCAACTAATTTGGCTTCAACAGTTATATGTTTGGCAAAGGGTCAAAAATTTAATTTTTCTAAATTGGTTTTTGATGGTATGTTAAGGAACTTGGATTCAGAGAAGTTTTTAATGTATCTAAGGTTTTTACAACTCTTTTTGAATAACCAGCTTAAAGATTTACCAGAACCTTTTAATGATACTTATGACACACCAAGCCATACTAAAAAGGTTTTTTCAAATATGGCAAGGCAAAGTAAAGGTTTTTCAAGAAAAGTTACTCCACTTTTTGATTCCATGTTGGTGCAAAACCATGCAGCTGAGGGTGAAGGTTCATGAAATACATATGATTCTCCTTAGCCAATATCATCCGATATTAATGGATTTGATAAAGCCTTTACCAAGTAACCGTTTGCTTATGGGCTAGCTAATCCTTTGGTGGAATCATGGCATCACCCTGGTAGACTAGTAACCAGTTCAACTTTTGGAACTTAAATCATTGGTAAGTTGAGTACCATCCAGTTTTTGGTAAAACTGTCAACCATATAAAATGGATTTTCCACAGCCTTTACCACAAGCCATAACCTTGTGGGCTAGCCAACTCTTCACAAAAACAGATATGGTGAGTTGAATACCATACAATTTTTGGCAAATTGTCAGCCATAAATGGATTTGAGAAGTCTTTACCAAGAGCCGTTTGCTCCTGGACTAGCCAGTCCTTATGTCTGTTAGACATGGTGGACTGATAACCATTTGTTGTGTTAGTGCATTAGCTCCTCCACCAAGTTTAATCTCTTCTCAACTCCATTCTTTCTTTAAAAAAAAAACAAAAAATAACTCTCTATATATATTTCCTACAGCTCTGAAAATTCTTTCAAACATTTACAAATTTATTGTTGCTGAGCTTGTTTCTTAATTAACTTCAAGAGTTGATAGCAAACCTCATCTTTTCTATCTCCTAAAAGCTTCTTTCAAGTTTCTTGCAAACTCTGGGGGTTATGTGGATTACGTAATCCCTCCAGTCAGCATATAGATGTGTGCAGCCTTCACAGTCAAACAATAAACACTGTAGCTATGAAAGTATCTCCAATTGAGTATCTGTTGTTGATGTGGCAACTTCTAAATAGCATCCTCTTCAGATGGTGGATCAAACATAGTCTTTAGATCCCCCCATAACCTTTTTCAAAATTCTTCTCTAGGCATATTATCTCCGCATACTTCAACATCATCAGCCTATACAACTCCTTGAGATCATCTCTTGTTAAATCATTCAATAAGCCTTGAAAGTTCACATATACCACATTTGTGTTATCTTCCCTGATGATCTGATAAGCACCTCTTCTTTCCAGTCTTGATAATCTGCAATTTAACTATCTTTACAGGTGCTGGTCCTTGTGGAATTGAACTCATTGGAAACTCTTCTGAAGATGGTTCATCCACTCTTTCCTCCATGTAGGCTTCAACATCCTCCTCAGTGCCAGACTTTGCAGATTCAGGCTTCTTCTGCAATCCTTTCCTTGCCAAAGATTTTCTTTTAGTATATCTTAAATCTGGTATTTTGTATCTAAAATCCTCTCTCTCTCTTCTCTGACCTCTTTTATCCTTCTTTAGGATCAAGAAAATTCCTCCCTTATGTTAGACTTTAGGTTCTTGGAAGATTCTATTTGAAGCTCTACACCAATTATTTTCCTACTCTCTTTCTCTATATCCATAGGCACAAACCTTTCCATGCGCCTCATTAAATACTCAATTTTTTCTTTAAGTTCTTCTACAATATATAAATTCTTTATCTGAGCAATTTCCATCCACCTCATGTTCTTCAAATAAGTGGCCATATACTATCTTTGCTGAGGCCCCGAGTATTGTTTAATCTCTTGTGCTTTTGCTTTTGATCTGTAATAAGTTTTTCTTCTTGACTTGTCCAACCCACATTATCTGAGCATAATCAGCCTCAGATACATCTTTCTCATGCAATCTCTCTCCTTCGACCAGATCTGCATTTGCTATCCTATTTAGCCACGAATTTGTGTCCCAATCTTCTTATGTATAAAAACTTGAGCAGCATCTTACACTGACCATTCTTTTCTTTGAGCTTCGCAGATAAACTCTAACTCCCTCTTGCAATTTTTTACAGCCAATTCTTCCTTGTCTCTTTTAGTTCTTCTCTCCTTGACATTCTTCGACCTCCTCCATCAGCTTGTATTCTGCTATTTCTGCCAAACTAGCCTGTTTTTCTTCTGATTTGTTTCTTTGTTCTTTGGTCTGAGGAGTCTCTTCAAGTACTGCATTTCCTTCTCTTTGACGATCATTAACATGTTCACCACCAGAACTAACTTTTTCACTAGCAGACTTAATATTTGTTAGACAGTACTAAATCCCGTCTTCGAAGAACCAGTACTAACATATTCAGCTATCAAGGTCTCCTCCTTACATCCAGTCTTAAGACAATTTCTCCTCTTGGTCTTGATTTGTACTAAGGGCTTCGCTAGAGTTTCAGCTGCTTCTAAAGCTTGAGGACAAATATCTGATTTCTCCTGAAGATTGCCTTGTTTAAAAGTCTCAAAAACTTTGTTCATCTTTTTGTTAGAATTCCTCCCCTGTTTGAAGAATTTTTTAGCAGCTATCTTTGAATCAGTCGTGAACCACTCGTCTGGCTTTTTTTTTGACACCTTTTCAGATGTTCTTAACATTCTTCACAAACTTCTATTGCATTCCCCATAGTTGTCTTAGTCTGCGTGTGATCCATTCTTCCAAGCTTTTAAATCCTAGTATTACTGTGGAACCAGTTGAAAGAGGATCATCTATCTGACTGTGCCCTGTTTCTACTCATGGTATGAGTAGGAGCATGGGTTTGTGGAATGTCAGATTCTTGTCTAGGTGAGATTGGTTGGTGTTCAGGTGATGGTTGCTCAAAGGGGTGCTCCATGGTTTCATGTTCAGGTGCAGTAGAAGGTGAGTGAAGGTTTCAGATGGTTGATTCAGTTACAGGTGTAGTGGAATGGTGGTGATTTAGTTGGTGCTGTTGAGATGTAGATGGTGGTTGGAACTGTTGAGGATTGATGGTTGAGATTGAGTTCCATCTTGGATATATGCTGGACACACCCCCCCACCCCAGTGCAGTATGAGCAGAAAAAGACAGGCAACAATAGTAGGCAATAAAGGTCTATGCTACAAATAAAACCCTTTTCATGTTTTCCGTAAAAATCTTTTTGGGTCAAGGCCCACAGCCAAATAAGGGGTGTGCTTTAGTTTTTATTTCCAAAATGCATTTGTGATAGAAAGCGAAGGGTAACATCAAAAACTTAGTTTTACTTTTCAAATTAGCCACCATCCGTTCAAATCAATTTGAAAAGTTATAAACCCTGCCCAGTCGGAAGCATCAAAGAATTTGCAATATGCATACCAAATTGATCCCATCCACCACTTTTAGGGCTTATGCAGTGTAAAATATAATGGACAAAAAATTGCCATTGGGATGTGAAAAAGCTTTTCCAAAAAGTAAAAGAACCATCAGTTGGATACCCCATATTCCCCATTCCCTCAAAAATCTCAGTATTTGGCAACATAAAAATCCCTGAAGCATCAGCTAATTGAAGCTTACTTCGAACAAATACCTCAGTGATTATATATTCAAGAGTATCTATGGTTGCTCTTAGTTCTAGAGTCCCATCAGCAAGAGTTGAGGCAGTTGCAGTCTGCCAAAATTGTTTGACTAGGGAATCATGGATAGTAGGATTGTGAGTAAAGGCATACCTGATTTGTGAGCCTTTTAAGAAATCTACTATCTCTGCAAACCCTGCACTTTCTTCAGGTTTCTTTAAGAATCCCACTTGGTTATGCTTGTCGCAGTATTTCAGTGAAGCCATTCTTTTGAAATTGTAGTAACAAAGTTGTGATTGTTGGTGATTATCAATTGGGTTTGACGCGTTTTGGTAACATAGTACTGATTGGAACTGCTAATTGACTTTATATGCCAAAAATAATAAATTTCAATTATCCCTCCGAGAAAATAGGCTCTTTTTAATGAAGAAAACTATTGTAGGTGAGATAAAATGGTAAATATCCAATTTTGTATCATTATCCGCTTAAATATCCACACAATTTTCTCTAACGGTTATATTTAGAGAAAAGTCAAAGTTGTAAGACCAAACAGTACTAACGACTAGTTACCAGTATTAATATTGGCCTACCATACTTAAGTTTGGTCAACCAGTATTAATAATATATTGTCAGAACTAACAATAAGCTTACCAGTATTAACTAGTAAACTACCAGAATTAATAATGACAATACCAGAATTAACTTTTTCACAACTTCAGTGCAACTTTAATCCACGCTCCAATCCTCCATGCAATCCAAGTATAATTTGAAAATGTTAAGCCACACACAAAATATACTACAAAATGACTTGAAAACACTTATTACTACTAGGTCTATGACTACTAGAATTAATATAACCTATCATAATTAAGTCTACTATCTAGTATGACTAGATTACAAACTATACATTTAATCCTCCCCTTAAATGTAGCTATAGATTTATCATACCAATATTAGTTTCTCTTAGGGACCCATGCCTTTTCAGGCTTGGGTCTGCCTTGTGGTCCTTTAATATTTACAGTTCTAACAAAATTGGATCCACTATTATAATTGGAGTTTGGTCTTGGTCTTCTCCAATTATAACCTGCTGAGGTCTTAACAGCAGTTCCCCAATTTCCCTTGACAGCATGAGAATAAGTCATTCTTCCTGTATTTCTAAAAATGAGTATTCTCACAGGTGAATGTGATTTTGAAAAATGGCTTATTTGATTAAACTTATTCACCTGGGGTCTTACAGGACTAAAACTGTTTGTGTTATTGGTAGGTACTGGTTGTTTAGATCTAACAGTATTAACATTAGTCCTAACAGAATTAATATTATGCCTAACAGAATTAAAGTATTAACATTAGGCTTAACAGAATTAACATTTTGCCTAACAACATTAAGCTGTACTAGTCTAGGTACAAAGTGATTAGCATGATTAACCCTGTGTGCATTGTTCCATACTGGTTTTGCCACCCCATTACCAGTATTAAAAA
>BQNB010027606.1:5845-55102 GCA_026074375.1 Tanacetum coccineum
GATCTCAAGCTTATTTTTCCTAGGTTCTAGTTAGTATAAGCTATTTTTTGTATTTTTTATAGAATTTTTATAGATAGTTTAGTATTTTTAAACATTTATTTTCATTAAAAACTTTAAAAAATCATAAAAAATAGAAAAATAATCAAAAAAATATAAATCTTTTTTAGAAAATTTTCTTTTATCATAAAGTTTATAGGAAAATTAGTTTTGCTTTCGTATAGTCTAAATTGCAAAATTTCGTTTTTTAAAGAACGGGATTCGTTCCCGTTCTCGTTTTTCGTGAATTAACGCTCATTTTAACTCCGTTTTTGTTCTAGTTTTTGTTAGGATATCATTTCATCACCAAAACACAAAAATAAGAAAAATAGATTTTAGAGAAAGAAAGTAAAAAGAGAAAAATGGTTACTTGTTCATGAAAAGAAAAATGAGAAGCAACACCCTCTCCACACTTGGAGAGGGCTTTAAATAGCTACAAGAAAGGACTATTCTTGTGGGCTTTGAGTTGGGCCGGTTCATAACACAAATGGGCTTGAGCCCGACAACTAGGCCCAACTAGCTTAACTAAACTCCCGAAAAACTACGTTTTCCTATACAAGGCTCGGGATTGTTTAATGACCATCACTTTACTAAATATCACGGCTAACAGTTTTCTTTAAACTTACTTTTTAGTCAAATAGAGGTCATTTAAAAATAAAAATTTAAATTAGGTTTATTTTTAGAAATTAGGGTTTTTGACCCGTTTTGCGTTTTTAGTTAAATTTTGATTTCTCGTTATTTGTCTTCATGCTTAATTGTTAGAATTTGTTAAATTTAATTTTTAAAAGTAGATAATCAAATCAACCCTTGTTTCCAATTCAAATCATTGTCCGAACTTCAAACGTGGTTTCAATTTCACAAGTCGTTGGGGGATAACGACCCGGGAATTATACTTCCTGTTTATATACGTATTATATTATAGTTTGGTAATTTTCCATCATATTATATATTTTATTATCACGTATATATAGATTCTGACGAATCAATTTTTGGCGCCGTTGCCGGTGATTCGTGATTAAGATTCTCTCGTTCGAAGTTTGTTGATCGTGATTTAAAGACCTTTTCATTTTTAAAAGTTTTGTTTTGTTAAAAAAATAAAAAATATAAAATATAAAAATATAAAAAAGTAAAAAATATTTTTCCTTTCTTTTAGTATAATTATCATATAAAAAAATCAAAAATAAAAAAATTGTCCATAAGGAAAAGGACTTTATGTAATGTTGTCAAATTCAGTGGGATCTCAAGATTTTTTATCCTTGTTAGTTACCCGATATTATTTCTAGATGTTTTGAAATAATCCATTACTTTAACGAATATGAAAGACCGTTAGTTTAAGGAAAATTGCATTTTACTTTTATTGATACAACCAGTTGCCTTGCCGTGTTGTTTCCGAAACGTTTTATATAGAATTATAATGCACAATTCTTATTAACACGTTATGGTTCGAAATCTACTTTGTAAAATCTACGTGTAATATCCATGACTCTATCATATTGTTTATACAATCGAACGCTTGTCGTATTGTTTTAAATAATGTTGTACCCTACACAAGTAGGAGAAATCTTAAGTGTGTGTGCAAGGAACAACATATAACAATATGATTATTGGTTTCTCTTGACCACAAGGTAAGAAAGCTAATAAATCTACTAGGACTTAAACACACACGATGTTTGTTGCCCTATTACATTTAAATGTCAAGATATATTATAAAGCTACTTCAGTATATTGACTATATGTTTTAGTCAATATAATTATGGTTCGATCATAAAATCATAATTATGAAGTATGTAATTAACTTGAAATTACTATTGAACTCAAGAGTTTGCGTTCATAATTACTTTAGTTAGTATAATTATGTTTTCTGGTTAAGACGTAATTATAAAGTTCTTGATTTTATCAATGACTCATAACATAAAGTAAGCAGTAAAATTGTTATGTCATCTTGTTAACACATAAACATGATGTCCTTGAATTATTTAAAGACGTGTAACGTATACTTGACATGTTCTGATTTCTTGAAACACATGAACATAGAGTTATTGAACTATTTAAAGAAATATACGTTATAGCATGCATTTGGTTTTAAAATACTATGTATTCAATTTGGCTCGACCCAATTGGTCAGTATTTGATCCAAATAGAAATAATTTATCTAGGGAATTCTGATGGAGTCTCACAATTCCAATATTCATAGAATACCACATTATTATGGTATGTCTAATGTGTTGAAACAAACTATATTCATATTGTTTGATTTCTGATAACTTGAATGGCTCTACCTCCAAATCGATCAAGGTTAGAATTTTGCGTGTGTCATGGATACACTTAATATAGTTTCAACTTAGAAGGTATTCAAGACATTATCTATTTACGGATTGGGATGAATCCCATTATGTCTTGATTAAAGTTCTGAAATTTGTTAATATCTTATGAAGCATATTATTAACAAGCTAGAGATGAGAACTATAAAATGCATTTTGTTGTCCCAATTAAGAACAATTTATTGTTGCTTAAATACTTAGTATTTAGAGAAGTATCTCTTCTTACAAAAGTAAGTGGGAGTATCTATAAATCTTAAAAATATTCAAGAACAAAACACATAACCTTTTAAATTCACTTGTTGATGTCATACTAAGGTTAAGCATGAAAATGTCAAACCAAAGTATAATGTAACCCTCATTCATAAATCTATAACTGGAGTGGTATTTTTATATCAATGCTAAAGAATATAAGTTAGAGCGTCATAATAAACCTGATAACTAATAAGATGAATTATCACATCTTAGATCTGATAAATATCTTAGAAATATGAATGATAAGATGCAGTCCTTAAAAGATAAATCAATATTGTGAGCTTGATTGATCTTTTACCAAACAGTTAAACTAAAAGGTAATAATGAGTTTCTTTTGAAAAAAAGGCTCATAAGGACAAAATTATATATATATTAATACCTGACTAATGATAAGAGTTTTAATCTTACTCAAACAATTGACTATGATTAAATCTTTCTTTTCTACACGCATTAATTATATAAAGATAAACTAAATTGTCATAAGTTTTCTTGAATATGAAATATGACAAATTAAGGATCATAACTCTTTCTTTAATGATTACCTTGCGAGGACGATGTGTAATCATAAAGGGTTATGAGTCTATATTTGCAATATGGCAAATAAGTTTTATAACTCTTTTCTTTATGATTACCTTTGCGAGGATGGTGTGTAATCAAAAGGTTATGAGTTTAAAATAATATTTATAATGTATACAAGATAATAGAATCCAAGTGTGGATTGGATCATGCATCTAGGAGCTGAAATCTTATGTTTAATTATAATATGATTTTGATTAAATTAATATAACTCCTGAGTACACTTGACATCAAGTGTGTGCACTACGTTCTTTCTTAAAATTCATGTGTTGTGTAACATAATGAAATCATTATTCCATCTAAGCTAGATGTTAATCCTTGAGACTGGAATGGATCTTCACTTGGGATTTTAGGAAATTAAACAAACGATCTAGGAAATGTAATGTTTTATTGAAAACTAAGCCACATATGACCGGTGATATAGTACATCACAAATGCAATATGTCTTTAAAGCAAGTCTCATATGGTTTATTTCACTTGGAGATAATTTATTACGTGGATGGAAACAGTATGTTTTAAATAAGGATTCACATTTGTATTGTATTTATTTTTACTTATGTATGAGACTGGTTGTTACTTTTTGCATGAGAGCCAAGATGAGCTTACCACAAACTATAGCATTGTGAGAATGTTAGATGAAAGTTTATACAATCTGTGTACGAATTATTATAAGGCCATGAGGTTGTTGGATTAAATCTGATGCTTGAGTATAATCAAGGCGAGTTTAAGTAGGATTTAATCAATTTATTATAACAGATGCTCTAAACTCGTTATGCTCTAACTAGAGCATTGTTGCACTAAACATTAAAGAATTATAGTCAATTTACTTTTTTAGAATACTGTAAAGTTGAAATGTATAAGATAGGTATGTGGTTGACTTCAAAATACTCATTAAAGCGTTCTATCATATATTTCCATACTATGATGCTTGCTATAGTATGCAAATATACATACGACAATCATCATATCATTCAAATACCTTCCATTAATTTGTGAATTGAAAAAAGTATTCACGATAAAGTTTACTCATTGACTCTATTTAGCTGTCTTGTAAAGAAAATAGTTGAGACTGTTGGAACATTGGACTTTAAATCATTAGACTGGAATGAACATAAGTTTCTTGATATTTGGTTTCTTAATTATATATATAAATTATTATTCCGATATTTGCATGTTTTAATCTTGTTTGATTGTATCATTCTAAAAAAATGTCCATTGTCGGTTTACATCTCTATGGGAATAATTGTTACTTTAAGGCAAATGTATTGTGTGGTTATATTCTTTGTGGTAGGATATTAAACTCTTTAGACTTAGTACTGCAAGTCACAGTGTTAGTAGTACTGCTTAAAGTCACCAGTTATGTACTGCTAGAGAATGTTAGTATGCTAGGTATAAGGTTAGTACTACTAGTACTAAACTTTAAACAATGATGATGTGAAGGGATTTATACTGCTGATAAAGACTAAAGACTGCATGAAGATAAAGACGTGTGAAGAGGTGTAAAGACGTGTTAAAAGATATGTATTAGTTTCTCTACTGTATTATTCTATATATTTTGTAGATATGCAATAAGCTTATATTGTTTTTAGGAAGATCATAGTATCTTGTAAATGACTCCTTGGTGTTATAAAAGGAAATCCTACAGTTATGGTTTTGAACACATCAGTACAATCAGTCTTTCTTTGTAGCTTCAAGGTTGAAACCCTATCATTACTAGGACATTAGTACTCGTATTATTCATCATAATAATATTGAAGCTTTTTGGTTATATTCATTGTTCATTCATTCTACTGCATCATAGTTTACTATTACATTGATATTCTTCTAAGTACTAAAAAGTAGATTCCGCATACTCTTAGTATGAACAAAGTTTCTAGCATAGTTGTCTTGAATCTATTCAATACAAATAACCCTTTTCACATTGGGTTTTGCAATTCTAGTTGGGATCAACAAGTGGTCATCAGAGCACTTGTGCTTCTGAAACTTGATCTAGAAGAAAACAATCAAGAAGAACTATTTTACAAAGAGTTGGATCATTAGTAACTACACAAACCAATGTGCTGCAAAAACTGCCACTTCTCAAGCAAGAGTGATATGGGAGATGTGGTAAAAACTCAGATAGAGCATACTTTAAATTCAAGACTATGCTTTATGGGATGTCATACAGAATGGCAACTCTTTCAAACTAACAACACAAACAACAGCAAATGCTGATGTTACTTCTACTTCAATGATGACCAGGTCCCTGTTACTACTGAAGTGAAGGCCCAAAACGAAGAATGATGTTAAAAGCAAAGGAAAGTATGGTACTGTTGGCACTTCCCAATGAATCAATTGGGGACTTTTAATCAATCCAAGGATGCCAAGCCTTTGTTTGCTGCCATACAAACAAGATTTGGTGGCAATGATGCCACAAAGAAGACTCAAAAGACACTTCTGAAGCAAAGTTATGAGAACTTCAACGCTTCAAGCACAGAGTCACTTGATTCTATCTTTAACAGGCTTCAGAAAATTGTTAGCCAATCGGCCATCTTGGGGGAAAACATTTCTCAAGAAGATCTTAATTTAAAATCTCTTGAGAAGTCTTGCCTTCTGAATGAACACTCATGTTGTAGTATGGAGAAATTAAATCAGTCTTGTGGAAAACAATGAGCGTGATGATCTTATAAAAATTTCAAGATGTTGAACACGGAAGTCAAAGAACTGGTACATCAAGCTCTCAAACTTAAGTTCTCTAATATGGCCTTTGTATCACTCCCCTGGCCAGCTACAAATGAAGCCATTAGTGTATTAATGTTAAGTTAGTCACTGCCAACTCTTCGTTAGTAATGATAGTACTCTTGATGTAATGTACTTGTCGTGATGCCACTATATTTGATGCTTTTTTGGCAAATCAACCAAATGGTTCTCAACTTGTTACATGATGACCTGAACATAATCCATGAAGATGATATGATGAAAGGATTTGGAAGTCCAATGGCATTACTGAGTATGAGAGCAAGGGAGTATTACCAGAGACTGGATGCAAGGATCACTATCAATGAAAGTGATACTGCAGGATATGACAAGTCCAAGGTAGAATATTTCAACTGTCATAAGATGGGACATTTTGCAAGGGAATGTAGAGGTCATAGAAACCAAGAAAGCAGGCCTAGGAATCAAGACAGTTCAAGAAGAACTATGAATGTGGAAGACACTTCTTCCTACGCCATGGTGGCTATTGATAGAGCTGGTTTTGATTGGAGCTTTATGGCAGAAGAAGAAGTGACTACAAACATGACACTTATGGATTTCTCAGACTCTGAGGTATACAATAACAAAACTTGCTCTAACACCTGTCTTAAAAGCTTTAAAGCTCTTAAAACTCAACTTGATAATTTAAGAGTAGAGTTTAATAAATCTGAGTTTAATCTAGCTACCTATAAAAGAGGTTTAGCATCTGTAGAAGAACAACTTGTCTTTTACAAGAAGAATGAGGTTATGTTTTGTGACCAAATTGCTGTTCTAAAAAGAGATGCCTCATTTAAAGACTCAGAAATCAATGCTCTTAAAATTAAGATAGAGAAGCTTAAGAATGAAAAAGAAAGCAATCAGATTAAAATTAACAAATTTGAAAATACCTTTAAGAGCTTAGATAAATTAATAGGGCGTCAAATATCTTGTCTTATTCTGGTCTTGATGAATTCAAAGAGCCTGAATTCAAAGGGTATGGTACTCAGGATAGTAAGAAAGAGTCAAATGTTGTTTGTGATAAGAAATCAGATGAGTCTAAGGAAAATTCTGATAACTCTTTGGTAAAAGAACAAGTATCAAAAGATACAAGTAGCTTTGTTGAGTCTTCACTTAATGTTGATAAAGAAACTGTTTTTCCTGTTGATAAAAAGGTAGAGTCTGTCAAACCTAAAGATCATGAAAAACCAGTTAAAAAGTCAGTTAGGTATGCAGAGATGTATAGATCACAATCTCCTAGGGGGAATCAAAGGAATTGGAATGGGCAGAAGTCCAATCAACTAGGAAGTGATTTTGTGATGTATAACAAAGCTTGCTTTATTTGTGGGAGTTTTAATCATGTACAGGCTCAGTGCAAAAACCATCAAAGGGAAAGGATGGTATATGGGAATAATTATAACAGGGTGAACTACAACTATACTACCAAAAGAACTCACCCTAATGCTCAAAGGAACATGGTTCCAAGAGCAGTTTTAATGAAAACTGGCCTAAAAACTTTTAATACTGTCAGGACAGTTAATACTGCTCATCTATAGTTTTTAGTGTTAAATCAATTCCACGTTTTTCAAAAGCAGCACAATCAACTGAAAGAAGACCCTTTCAATCTAAAACAACATTATCTAACAAAAGGTTTACACATAAAGTTAATACTGCCAAGGCACAAGCAGTTAATACTGCTAGGCCAAACACAGTTAAAACTGCTAGGCCAAACATAGTTAAAACTGCTAGGCCATATTCTGTAGTTGTTAATGCTGTTAGGGTTAATCAGGCAAATGTTGTAAAGGCCTCAGCATGTTGGGTTTGGAGACCTATTAAACCTAATAGTGCATCAATCACCTTGAAGAAACATAATTACATTGATGCACGAGGCCGATCCAAGTCAGTAATAGCTTGGGTCCCCAAAGGAATCTAATTACTTTGGATTAGTACTGCTAAGTATAATTAGTACTACTAGTTATACTTATGACTGCTTGTTAAAACTGTTAGTCATACTTAATGCTGTCAAGAAGAAAATACTTTGGATTTTGTATTTTTGGCTATGGACTAACATCTGCAGGTAAAGCATATTGAATACCTGATGTTGAATGCTTCACCTTTGAAGTAATGTTTGAGAGGAAGTTAATGATCTTGGATCACAGTTTTTAACTTTTATTCATGGGTTATGCATAAATATGGATCCTCATGAATTCTCACATGTCTATCTAGTCTTTTCTAGTGTGCTTGTGATGAATAGAGGCATGTTGTTGTATAATTATTAAAGACAAAGTTAATACTGTTAGATATCTCTTACTACTGCTAGGCAAAAAATTACTACTGCCAGGCAAAAGTTAGTACTGTTGGATGCCAAAGTTACAACTGTTGAGCAAATACTTATCCCTTGAAGCATTGTTTTAGGGAAGGCTACTTATTTATACAGTCAAAGCATGGATGAAAGGATATGTTATATCAAAAGTGTGTTAAAAAGAATCAAAAACATCTAGGCATGTCAAAAAGTCGGACACCAAGATAACCCTAGTCAATAGTGGGTCCCTCGAAATAAAGTTGGTAATGAGGCTGTCCATAAGGAGTTGAGTGATAGAATGGAAAGGGCTGCCACTACTGCTTCTAGCTTAGAAGTAGAGCAAGACAGTGATAACATCAAATAAGACCCAATCTATGGCAACACTTAATGGAGCAAGTCCTTAGGGAATTCGTTCAGGTTATGGTCACAGGTGCCAAGAATACCAATTGGGGGATGTGATGCTCAACTAATGAGGTTTGTAGACTCAACAAACATCCAATGATCCACCTCTCTTAAGAGGTTACACACCTAGAAGTGGGGAGGATAGTCTGAACTTATTGGAATTGATGGAACTTTGTACAACTGTCAAATTTATTGCATAAAAACAGATAGAGTGATTTGGTGAGTCAAAAGAATTGAGAGATTAAGTGAGCTTAAAAATAGAAAGAGAGATGTGTGAATAAAAACAAAAATGAGTGATTATGTGAACAAAAAGAATTGAGAGATATTGTGAGGTTAAAAATAGAAAGAGAGTTTGTGAGAAGAATCAATTGATGATAGAAGTCCTTTTTGGAAAGAAATTTAAGTTAGTACTGGTAACTTACAACTTAATGCTGTTAGTCTTAGGTTATTGGGTTACTTACTACTTTAGCATAACTTTGGCTGACAGTTTAAGTTAATGCGCTATGCCTAAATAGTACTGCCTATTTTCAAGTTAGATATTGCTGAGGTGATTCTATAAATACTTGGATTCAGGATTTTTCATTTGATCTCTTTATTCGATTTCATCATTCAAACACTACTCTAAACACATAAACCCTAACCAATTTCATCCTTTGAATCATCAAACCACAACACAATGTCAACCCTAACGTTTGCTGTATCACTCACAACATGGTCGCAGATTTTTTGTAAAAACCCGCTAAAAATGATAGGTTTTCATAAGATTATTGATTTCTGAATGCTGAATTCAGATCGTTATGAAATGACAATCAAACGCTACAATCTACACATCATGCATTCAACAACAATTCTGTGCAACCGCCAGGCACCAAATGTTAATAGGTGTAGTCAAGATACAAGCCCTAATTGATAAAAAGAAGCTAATCATCACAAAGACAAGCATTAGGAGTGATCTTCACTTAGAAGGTGCAGGAGGTACTGATTGCTTGCCAACTGCTACTATTTTTGAAGAACTGGCACAAATGGGGTATGAAAAACCATCTCAAAAGCTTACTTTTAATAAAGCTTTTCTTTTCTGTCTCCATAGTGTAGAGTACTTAATTCATACTAATTACTACAATCCTTACGCCAAATCCACTGCATGGAATTGAATTCAGTAGTACATTGGCTTGGTTCTTAAATCATTAATATGCTTGGCTACAAACCAAAGATTATAATCAAACTAAAGTACATTTTGATGCTATGGTGAAACACTTAGATGGATGTATATAATTCCTGATTAACACGATTTCTATAGTAGTTTTCAATACTCAAGCAACTTTGGTTGTTATTTTCCGATCAAAGAAGATTTTTGTTACTACCTTCACACACAAAGAGAATCTTGGCCAATATTGAAAAGAGAATGAAAGGAATATTTCGGGGTGGTATAACACCTTTTTTAGAAACAATAATGTACACCTACTACTATCTGATGGTGTGGAATTCATACATTCCTGCTGATTCTCTTCAAACACCCATTGCTACTCAACCATCATCCTCTATATCTCAAAAGAAACAATCTAGGAGGAAACAGAGGAAGGACACTACAGTTACTCAGGAGGAGACACAATAAGATGACAGTGTTCCTACACCTTCCAATGATCCACCTCTTAGTGGTGAGGATATCATGCAACTATCTAAATTGATGATTTTGTGTACTAATTTGCAAAAATAGGTTCTTGATTTAGAAAAAGCAAAGGATGCTCAAGCAAAGGAGATTGCTGATTTAAAGAAGAGGGTCCATAGGTTGGAAAGGAAAAAAGAAATCAAGAACTACTAGTTTGAAAAGACTAAAGAAAGTTGGTA
Source organism: Tanacetum coccineum (assembly GCA_026074375.1). NCBI lineage: Eukaryota > Viridiplantae > Streptophyta > Magnoliopsida > Asterales > Asteraceae > Tanacetum > Tanacetum coccineum. Next base: position 16,289 of record BQNB010027606.1, read on the forward strand.
TGTTTAGGAGAGTTTGGGTGATCATGAAGATGCAAGGCTAGAGGGGTTGTAGTACAAGAGCCTAGTGAATTCAGAACTCCACAAGAATCACAACCTTCAATTACTAAAGACAAAGGCAAAGCAATCATGATTGAGCCTGAAGTTCCTCTGAAAAGAAAAGATCAAGTTGCTCTTGATGAAGATTTGGCAAGAAATCTTCAAGCTCAGTTGGAGGCTGAAATTATAGAAGAAGAAAAGCTTGCAATGAAACAAGAAGAAGAAGCCAACATGGCTTTGATTGAGTCATGGGATAATACACAAGCTATGATGGAGGCAGATTTTGAGTTAGCTCAGAGGCTACAAATAGAAGAACAAGGAGAGATAACTATTGAAGAAAAGAGCAAGACTGTTTGTAGAGCTTATGAACAAAAGAAAGAAACACTTTGCAATGCTTAGAGCTGAGAAAAAGAGAAGAAAGCCACCAACTAAAGCTCAAAAGAGGAATCAAATGTCTACCTATCTTAAAAACATAGGTGGATACAAACATAATTAGTTGAAGAGAAAGAGCTATGAAGAAATCCAGAAGATGTTTGATAATGAAATGAGGAGAGTAAATACTTTTATACCTATGGATTCTGAGGTAGTTAAAAGTAAAAAGGGAACAGAAGAAAGTTCTAAAGGTACAAAGGATGAACTGGAATCTGATAAGTCAAAGAAGGCAGAAAGTAGTAAGGAGAAAGCTAAAGGCAGCAGAAAGAAGATGCTTGGTAGGAAAAGAGCAGGGAAAGAGCAACAACAAGAATCTTCAAAGAAACAAAGAATGGAGGATGACAAAGAGACAGATGAAGTTGAAGAAGTTGAAGAAGATGATGAAGCTGAGCTGAAAAAGCATCTGGTGATAGTCAAAGATGATGAAATAGCAATTGATGCTATACCACTTGCTACCAAACCACCTATGATTGTTGAATACAAGCTTCTTAAAGAAGGAATAATGGTGCATTATCAATTGATCAGAGCAGATGGAAGTTCCAAGAGATATTCTTCAATGATTAGGATGCTTCAAGATATTGACAGAGAAGACTTGGAGACTCTTTGGAAGTTAGTCAAAACAAAGCATGGTGATACAAGGCCTGAAGATGAACATGAAAGAGTGTTGTTGGGAGATTTTAAAGTCATGTTTGAACCAGACATTAGAAGTAAAGTATGGAGAGATCTACAAGGTTATACAGTGACTGGTTAGAAATTGTATGATTCATGTGGAGTGCACTTTGTAAGGTTAGCCATACTTGTATAATACATATTGACTATAGAGAAACACTGACTATGAATATTATTGTATTATGCGGTAATCTACACAATATTATTAAGATGAATAATGAATACTAAACTTTGTATTTCTATTAATTGCCTAATTTGATTACAGATTACTAACTATGTGATATGATGTTTGAGATGAGATATGTGTCTTATCTGTTTATTATCTCTCCTAATTAAAAATTTCGTAGGGTTCCTTTTATAGACAAAGGATAAACACCTTAACTGGTTACATAAAAAAAAAAAAAAATATAATGCGTTAAAAAAGATAATACATATCTTTTCCTACAATATCTCATACATATCTCTTAAACGGTACTAACTATTTTGTACTAACGGTACTAACTATCTGAACAGTACTTAACACTTTGTTACTGTCAAGTGCTAACTTTAAACTAGCGGGTACTTATAGGATAGAAACTAACTGTACTAAGTTAGGAATAAATAATTCCCAACAATCCTCACCCTAAATCATGTTTGGTTTTAAACTTTTTTTAACTCATGTTTCTTTGGTTTATTCTTCTTAAGTTCTTGGAGGATGTATCTAAACACTTTATCCAATCTTGATCTCTAATTATCTTCAGCTATCCATCTTTATCAGCAACATGTTCAGCAACACAGCAACATCTTTTCAGCAACAATCCAACTAAGTTGGCTTTGTAGTTTTTGGCAAACTACCAGCCATTAACGGATTTGATTTTCCTTTACCAGTAGCCGTTTGCTCTGGGATAGTCAACTCTTTATTTCAAAATATGGTGAGTTGATTACCATACAGTTTTTGGTAAACTGTCAACCATCAACGGAATTGATTTGTCTTTACCAAATACCGTTTGCTTTTGGACTAGCCAATGCTTCATTGCCATAACATGGTGCATTGATAAACCATATAGTTTTTAGCAAACTATCAGCTATCAACAGATTTGAGTAGTCTTTACCAAGAACTGTTTGATCTTGGACTAGCCAACTCTTAACCATGAAGCAAGGTGAGTTGAGAACCCTACAATTTTTGGTAAATTGTCAACCATAAACGGATTTGAGAAGTCTTTACCACAAGCCGTTTGCTTATGGACTAGCCAGTTCTTATGCCTATTAAGCATGGTGAACTGATGACCATTTGTTGTGTGGTGGTTAGCCAACACTCAAACCCTTCTCAATTCCATTTCTTCTTTACTCTTCATTCAGCTGTTGTTTAATGAATCTTATCAAATCTAATGCAACAGTACTTTCTATCTCAACTTCTAATCCAAAATCAAGCATCCTTTGCATCAAATCCTTTGAGAGAGGATACCTTCTTTCAACCAACATATGAATGACTGTCCCATCTTCAAGCTCTAATATGTAAACTCCACAAGCTTCATATAATCTCCATGTGACAATCTCCCAATTTTGTTGATTATTCCAGAAGTCACTTTGATCATTTTCTTCTTTTGAGGATTCCATCATTATCTTCAAATCTCCCCAAAGAATCAACTCAATTCCTTCCATTGTGACTTCTGAGTACTGCTTCATCACTAATTCATACAAGTGAAATAAATCTTGCCTGTCAAAGATATGAAGTACCTCCAATAGATAGTTGAATGCCCTGAAGTTCCCATTGGCTCTGTAAATAACAAGATAGTCTCCATCTGGTGATGATACCTTGTTCAACCTTGTAATAACAGATTTTCTCTCCATTATTTCACTATCTATGGTACCTTCAAATGTAACAATCTTCAGACACTTTCTGTGCTCATCATCACTATCAACATCTGATTGTGGTCTTTTCCTTTTCCTAGCAAGCATCTTCATATGACCACCCTTCCTTTTCTTTGTACCCTGCTCTGTCACATCTACCTTAGCAGGTACCTTTGCTGTGTCTTCTTTCTTTGGAGTTTCTTTAGCAACCTTCTTCTTTAATCTCTTCTGTTCAAGATCTTTCGCTCCTTCATTTATCTCCTTAAATTTTCTTTTATCCTCAGTGGAACCAACAGCAGTGAAACTTTCATCAAACCTTTTTACCTTCTCATATAAAGCTTGTATTTCCTCAAAAGTTTTGTTCTTCAGGTCCGAGTGTTTCTTGTTTTCAACATGTTTCAAATAAGTTATCATCTGATTCCTAAGCTGAGTTCTTGTAGGAGGTCTATTCCTTATTGCAATAACTCTTTGTTCTGCAAGAAACCTTCTTTGAGCTGCAATTGTATCATGAAGGAATTTTGCTATCTCTTCCACAGTGAACTGCTCTCTCTCTTCTTCTTGAAGCCTTAATGCTAGAAGTCTATCAGCTTCCATTCTTGTTTTTATGTCATCAAAGTCTTGTATAAGAGCAGCATTTGTAGCTTCTTCTTCAGCTAATCTTTTCCTTTCTTCTTCTGTTTCCCAATCCTCTTGCATCTTTCTTGCAATCTCCTCATCATGAGCAAGCATCTTAAACATCTTTTCAGTTTCATTGATGTCTTCTGATTTAGTGCCAGATTCATCCTCTTCAATCTTTTTCTTGCCCTTGTCTTTAGGATCAATCTTTGGAAGAGACTTTAAAGTTAAGAGAGATCTTGTTGAAGTAAGCCTTGGTCTTTCAATATTCTTTACATCCTTCAGTTCAACTCCTTTCTCTTTTTCTCTTGAAACTGCTTTGGCTTGACTCATGTTGAGAAGAACTTGAGCAATAGTTTCATCATCTCCAAAAGTTGTAGGAGTAGGTGTTGGAGTTGTTGGAGTAGCACTTCTTCCTTCAGTACCTTCATCTGGTCTATCGGTACCATCTTTTTCCTTGTCGGTACTATCTTTTTCCTTGTCGGAACTATCTTTTTTCTTGTCGGTACTATCTTTTTCCTTGTCGATACCTAGTGCATCATCAGTACTAACTTCCTTTTCTTCCCTTTCTTTCTCTTCATGCACCACAAATCTTGACCTCCCCATATCTTAAGCATTCTCAGTATCCATATAATCCAACGTATCATCAGCAAGCTCATCAAACAATGGATCTTTATGGACTGAAGGTTCAGCTTTGACAGGCTTCCTCTCCTGTTTGGATACAGACTCCTTTTGCATCTACTGTGTCTTTAAGGATTTTTTTCCTGCCAATCTTTGCTTCATGGAGACACTCTTCATCCAAGCTCTGTGGTGTGTGATAACAGGTTTGGATTTCTTCTTAAGATTCTTGATTTGTGTCTTCAAGTGTTTAATTTCCTTGGCTTGATCTGTAACCTATGTACACAAGGAGATACAAAGATCATACACACTTTGGAGTGTCATGTCACCCTCATTCCCTGAAAGGGATTTATCACTGAATGATTGACCTCCATGATTCCCACCAGAATTCTCTGGAATGGAATCAGGAATATGAGTAGTAGGTGAAGGTCTAGGGGATGGGTCAGACTGAGGCTCAACATGAACTTCACGTGGGTTAGGAGGAGAAGGTGTAAGTTATGGTTCAGATGGTCTTTCTGATTGTTCACCCTCATCCTCTGTTGGTTGAACCAACATGTTAGAAAACAGAGGTGTGACTTTTCCTGAAAAATGTTTACCCTTTTTAACCATAAAGGAGAAAACTTTACTTGTCAAAGCATTAACAGGAAAATGGTCTAAGGGCACGGGCACTTTTGTTAACTGATTATTCAAAAAGATTGAAATAAAGCGTGGATACATAACAAACTTTTTCTTTGCATCTAAGTGTCTAAGCATACCATCAAAAATTAATTTAGAAAAATTATATTTCTGATTAGTGGTTAAGCAAATTACAGCAGTAGCAATATTAGTGGGAATTTGATCCCAAGAGGTGCTTTTTGAACTAATACAATGATTCATTGTATGAAAAAGAAATCTCCATTGGGGTGAAAACAGAGCTTTGTTAAATGTTAAAACAGTTAAATCCCCTTCATAACCCATGAGCTGAATAGCATCAAATATAGCCTGATTTGGTAGAGAATCTATCCCATTGGCATCATCAAAAAGAAGATCACTTCTTATTGATGCTTCAGAGATAGACACAGGCTTGCCAGCTACTTTGGCAGTAATATACCTAACATTGTTGATTATTTTGGATTTAGCAGACATCCAAAACTGTTCAACAAATGTAGTAGAGACTACTGGACTTACAGTGAGAGCATTGTGAATGGAGCTTCGCGCAAGAAAGTCAATAATCTCATGAAACTCTGCATTCCCATCAGTCTTTTCCAAATAAGCGACCATGTTGTGTTTAGGGCACGATTCAAGAACAGCCATGATTTTTGAATTGGTGATCGTCGGTGAGTAAGAGATTAGGGTTTGAATGAAGGAAAGTATTTGAAAGAGATTACGTGAGTGAACTGTGCAATTGAGATGGGTTTATATAGGTTAAACAAACCTAAGATCAAAGAAACCGTTTCAATTTACACTTTAGACCCTTGGCGGTATTTTCTTCAACGTCTCTATAGCGGTACTATCTTTGCCCAACGGTACTAAATTTGCACTGTCGGTACTAACTTTTGCCAACCAAAGAATGAACAATTTTGGCAACAGCAGTGCTTCAGTACCATCTAAAGCTCTTCCCAATGACTCTCTAAAACCCAAATAACTCTATGAAAATCATCACTATGGTCAAGATTCTTTTGTACACTTAACACTTCATACAAACTATACAACAAATCATATTGCCTCCCCTTAACTAATGCAGCTTATGGATTGATCATCCCAATTGTAACAACCAAGAACTGAAACCTGCTAACATCAAATGCCTTGGTTAGAAGATCAGCTACATTGTCATCAGTGTGTATTTTCAGCACCTGGATAAGTTTCTTCTCATAAGCATCCCTAATGAAGTGGTGCCTAATTGCAATATGCTTTGTTTTGGAGTGATATACTGGATTCTTTACAATGCATATTGTACTTTCATTATCAATGTAGATCTTTGTGTTCATGAAATTGAACCCATAGTCTAACATTTGATTTTAAATCCATAGAACTTGACCATAGCAATTTGCAGCAGCAACATATTCTGCCTCTGTAGTAGAAGCAGCCACAATTGTCTGCTTTTTGCATTGCCAAGAAATAAGTCTCCTGCCAAGAAATTGACAACCTCCCGTTGTGGATTTCCTGTCAAGATTTGCTCTAGCATAGTCACTATCTGAGTAGGCTTCCAGGTAAAATTAGGACACTCTAGGATACCAAAGGCCCAGTTTGGGTTTGCCCTTTAGATACCTAAAGATTCTCTTAACAACACTTAGATGGGAGGTCTTTAGAGTTACCTGAAACCTAGAAAAACACAGACTGCAAACATAATATCAGCCCTAGAAGCAGTCAAGTACATTAAAGAACCAATCATGGACCTATAAAGATGTACATCCACATCACTAGCTTCCTCATCCTTAACTAAAGGCTTCTGAGTCTCAATTGGTCTGCTAGCTGTCTTTACACTAGCAAAATCAAAAAATCTTTAGGATTTCTGCATATACTTATCCTGACTTATAAAAATACCATCTTCTTTTTGTTTGACTTGTAGTCCTAGAAAGAAGGTGAGTTCTCCCATAGAACTCATCTAAAATCTACTCTTCATTAATACCTTAATTTCATCACACCAAGATTTCTTTGTAGAACCGAAAATAATATCATCCACATAAACTTCCACTAACATGATATTACTTTTGTCATTCTTGATGAAAAGAGTCTTGCCAATAGTTCCTCTTCTGTATCCATTCTTCAATAAGAAAGTAGATAAAGTAGCATACCAGGCTCTGGGAGCTTGGTGTAATCCATAGAGAGCTTTCACTACTTTATAGACCTTCTTAGGACACTTAGGATCTATAAAACCTGGAGGTTGAGACACATAGACCTCCTCCTTAATTTTGCCATTACAGGGAAGCTACTTTTTCACATCCATTGATAGTCTATGAATCCCTTGTAAGAGGCAAAGGCTAAAAAGATCCTAATGGCGTAATCTGGCCAATAGGAGCAAAATCTCGTCATAATCTATCCCTTCTCTTGACCTATGTCCCTGAGGCAATATAACCTTGCCTTATTTCTAACCACAACTCTCTTCATCCTTCTTATTTCTGTAAACCTATTTTGTTCCAATTGCCTTCTTCCCATAAGGCAAATCTACAAGAATCCAAACTTTCTGAATCTTGAATTGCAGCAGTTCTTCCTGCATAGCATCAACCCAACTTTCATCTTCAAGTGCTTCAGAGATCTTCTTGGGTTTATTTTGAGACAAGAAACAAGCAAATAAACAATGCTAGAAGTCCTTATGATTATTTCTCCTTTGCTTTTGAATATAGCTTACAAAAGCATGGGCTCCAGAACTTTTGGTCACTTTGCTTCTTGTTTGAACTGCTGATTGTGGATCTCCAAGAATTAGAGTTGAAGGATGAATAGAGTTAATCCTTGATGTGGGAATAGGACTGACATTCACAACAGGTTCTAAATTTGTGAAGTCAGCCACTGCACCCTCATCATCATAAGATGAATTGGTAAAAATACCATTAGTAGGATTGGCATAAATTTCCTCAAGTGCAGGTATTTCTGAATCATCATATTCAGTATTGGTTAGATCAATGAAGGATAGTCCACCTTAAGTACTGGCAGTACTAACTGGTGTGCTAACAGTATTAACTATGTTAGTACTGCTAGCTTTAGCAGCTCCTGCTTGTAGAAGCAAATCCTCAGTTTCTTAGGCAAACTCCTTCCTGAGAGCTTCAGCTGCATCATTAGCATCCTGTTCTTGCCTTTTAAGTCTTTCAAGCTCATCCAAAAAGACTTGATCCTCCTTATCTACTTGCTGGAAATCAGGATGCTTGGTAGGTTCTTCACCTGCTTTTGAGCTCTTGACTGTTGAAGTATAAGAAGACCATATTGGCAGTACAAAGTAGTCCTAAGCAGATTCAGCTTCTATTTTAGAATCACCTGCATCAATATTATCTTATGTACCTGCATTTTGATTAGCTTCTTGTGGACCTGCATGTTTGTTAGCTTGATTCTCTGATCTCACAGGTTGATAATTCATTGAATCAGTTAAATAATCAAGATCAAACAGCCAAGTTGGTCCTTTTCCTGCAACATTTGGTTTATTCTTTAAAAAGGTTATGTGCAGGTTTTCTTTAACTCTCTTGGTTTCTAAATTATATACCCTAAAAGCCTTGCTTTGTAGAGAATACCCAACTAAACCCTTCATCTGATTTCCCATCAAACTTGCCCAGATGGTCAATGGTATTCAAGAAAAAACTAAAGGTTTGAAATTTAAATGTTTTAAAACTAAATTTGAAAATTAATTTTTAAAAATATAAAACTTAAACTAAAAATTCTATAAAAATACTTTTTATAAAGAGAAAAAATGCAGAAAATTAATTTTATTAAAAGCCCTAATTTTAAACTATTTATTAAAAACTAATTTAACTAATTAAACTAAAAACCTAATTTATTATTTATAAAAAACTATTTTTTATAAAACTTAAACTAAAAACTGCCAAAACACATGGGCCGAAAGCATCATTTTCGAAAGTAGAGGGTAGGCGGGGTAAATTTAAAATTTAATAAAACACACAAAGTTTGAACTAATGGCAGATATAGTCCCTTAACCTAGGGACTTAACTAGACTAACAATTAAACTAACGAAGGACTAATTATGCAATTAACAAGGACTAACTGTGTAACTTTAAACTTAACAGAAACTATAAAATATGCAAGACAGGCCCCTGAATCCTCTAAAACTTAACAACCAGCATCCTTTCTTTATATAAAACAGCTTATTAACACAATTTAAAAAGCTAAAACTAATTTAAACTCAACTTTTACTTATTTAAAATAAGCTAAATAAGCTTAACAGCTTTTAAGCTCTAGAAGCTTAGTATTCCAATTCTTAAACTACATAAGCAAGGCAAACTTAAAGCACTTGACAGATTTTACTACTTAATAAAATCCACTTATCAAACTTATTTAGCAAATGTAATCAGCTTATCTATCTCTAATAACACTTAACAGCTTATTAAGAAAAAGAAAAAGTAAAAATGTAAAACAAGACTAAGGTGTACCTTGGCTTTTCAGCATGAACAGGAAAGCATTAACAGCTTATTCTGAGCTTATGGCTTATTCACATAAGCTCATATCAAACCAACAACAATCCTAAACTAACCTATGTGCTAACCAATAGCTCTAAACACCCTTGGAGTCTCAGCAGCCATCCAACTCCAATAGAGACTCCAAGCCTTGAACGAATGAACAACAGTAACAATCACAAATAATTTTTGACAGAATTTAAATGAGGAACAATTTATATGAAACAATACTTTTATTAAAACTGAAATTAAGGTTCTTACAATACGAAATGAAATGAAATTGAAATTACATAAAAACTACTAACAACTTGAATCGAAAATTTAAACTACTAAAAAAAAACTAATTAACATACATTAATTATTATCCTGTGTGCTGGAATGAGGGGGATAGTAAGGTTTTTATACCCCAAGCTCGAGCTCTTCACCTTCTCTAGATCCTTCTTTTCTCTTTCATCTTGGCCCTCCATCTCTTCTCTCTCCTTGTAAGCCGTAGGATTTAATAGGTGTGTATAACCCGGATCATTGACGTGGCATATTTGTGTTAGATATGTGAGTGTAAACACTCACATACGTCACATCCACCAATGAGATTGTTAGATTATGCCAGGGTGGAATGGGATTGGGGATTTTATTGACAAAAGCGAGATGGATGGGTTAAGGGAATTTGTGATGGGGGCCATTAATCCTATGGTTAATTTCGAGAGGGGAGAGTGGTTAAGAAACTAGGGTTTATGGGGTGTTCGTGTGTGTTCATGTGTGTGTGAGTGAGATTTGATCGAAATTGCCAGTTCTAGTTAGTACTGCTGTAGGAACATATTGGTTTTTATGATTCACTCTTTGCACATTGTTCCAAATTGGCCTAATCTCCATTTGACTAGACTTCTTCCTCATCCTATTGTTTAACTCAGCTTGTTTAGCCATCCTCTTTTCATGGAAATCACAATCACTGATAAGAGGACTAAGACTTCCACATACAAAACATGCTTTTGTAACAAACCCATATCCCAACCCTTTCTTGTTAACTTTAGGATTTTTACTATGTGTGAATTGATTCTTAATAGTTTCCCTAGGAGTTTTTACTTGCTTATTAGTAAAACTAGGTGTTTCCTGTTCTTCTGTTGGTAGAGACACATGCTCATCTTCACTATCTAATTCATACTCCTCAATGATAGGAGCATCAGACCAAACCTTAGGTTGACTTACTACTTTAGGTTCATTAACAACTGTTTCAGTCATAAATTCAGATGTTTCTACACTAATGTTAGATTCACAGGTATCATAGTTACTGGTTTGGGTTTCAAATTCACTAGGTTGAGACTATTTTGGACCATATGTAAATTATGAGTAATCTATTTCAACATCAGGTCCAGATGTCATGTAATTCCCTATCATGGGTGGGGGTTCAACATGCATTCCTTCTGCTGTAACAAACCTTTCATACAAAGGCTGATTTTCTAAATCACTTTCCTTATTCATAAATACACTTTGTAAAACTTCATTTTCATAACTCAAGATGCCATCATATCTGTAATACCCATAACCAAGCCCAAATTTATCATTAGCACTACTCTGTGTATTTAGCAGTTTACCAAGATTTTTAGAAGAGTTGTGCCATTTTTCTACTTTAGCTTTTAAATCTTCTTTTTCTTTTTCAGCTTCTGCCAATAGTTTCTTATGGTATGTAAGGACATCAGTTTTATCATCTAAGTCTATTTTCATAAACCTTATCTTTTCCTCATACCAAAGTTGAATTTGTTGATGAGCAACTAATTGTGCTTCTACTTTCTTTAAAGCTTGAGTATATGCTTGTATTTCTATGCTTGCATCACTAAGTTGTGCTCGTTGTTCATCATACAGTTTTTTAAGTTCAGCATAAGACTCTTTACATTTTTTTGAACAAGAAATTGCCTCTGTGTCTGAGCCTGAACTGTTGCAAGCCATTAAAGCATAATCTTCTTCTTCTTCTGAGTGACTGGTCCAATCAACACCTTCTCCATCAATAGTCACCAAGGCTTTAGAGTCCTCTTGCTTACTAGATCTTCTCCCATCCTTATTTCAGAGTTTCCTAGCATCTCTCCTTCTTACTTATCTTGATTTCCCTAGGTTCTACACTCTACTAGCAAAATGCCTTGTCTTGTGACAATTATAGCACTCGACTTTGATTTTATCAAAACCAACCGTTTCCTTGGCATCAAATTGTAGCTTTCTACCTGTCTTTTTGTAGAACTTTTTCATTCTCATTGAAATCATGGCCACCTGCCATTTCAAGTCCATTTCTTCTAAGTCAAATTCATCTAGCTGTTCTAGATCTTCATGATCCAATTGAGGGCAACTGGATTGATTTGCAAGTAAGGAATATGATGAAGTATGTTCATATTGTGAGTTTTGACCAGAAGGATTAGAAACACCATAAGAAAAAAAATAAAAAAAAAAAAAAAAAAAAAAAAAAAAAAAAAAAAAAAAAAAAAAATATAAAAATTAAAAAAAAAAAAAAAAATGCGTACTAACATTCATTAGTATGCTAGTGTTCTTAGAGATATAATGCTAAACTCTGCGTGCTGAGGTTGAATGGCAGTAGAGCCTTTACTTCCATTCTCAAAGACTCTTAGATTATTATACAGATCATCAAAGCTGAGACTGTCTACTCCTGGCTTGGTCCTCATGATCAAGGAAACTTGAGACCAGGCAGACACATAGAGATCTAAGGAACTTCTGATTTGCATCCTCAGTAGAGACGCCTGCACTATGAATCTCTAATTGACTCAGAAGACTTTGAAACCTGTCATAGCCTTTATGTAGTCCTTCTGAGTTTGATACAGAGAAGCCTTCAATTGTTGTTTTTAATATACTTCTGCATCTTCTTGATTCTTCATTTCTACCATTCTAGATTTGATGGCATCCTCACATTCTTTAGCATCTGTATTTTTGATTTTTAGGAGATGATGTTCTGGTAAAGCCATAAGCAAAGTGGTCCTAGCTTTTCTTTCTCTTTCTCTGGATGAGTATTCTCTTCTGCAAGTCATTGGTGGCAGGAAAAACTCCATGATTTGACCTTGCATATCTGTGGTGATTGATACAGGTCCATTTCCATTTTGTATAACTTCCCAGATAGGATAGTCTGTATGGGCTAAATAATGTTCCATTTTCATGGCCCATATGTCATATTCTCCCTTCTTGAGAATAGGAAGTTTGATGGTTGAAACAGTATGAGGAGTTTGTTGTGTTGGTATTTGTAATGGTGGTGGTGGTGGTGGTGGTGGAATATCATCTTGTGATCCAGCCATTGAATTGCTTTGTAAGATAGGTTATAAATGGTTTTTGTTCTTCTTACTCAGAGTTTCTCACAGGCTCTGATACCACTTGTGAGTCCCAAACTGAACAGATCTTTGCAGCCTGCTAAGGGTGATAGCCAACTTGTATAAATACATATTGACTATAGAGAAACACTGACTATGAATACTTATTGTATATGCGGAATCTACACAATAGTATTAAGAAGAATAATGAATACTAAACCTTTGATTTCTTTTAATTAGCAAATATGATTACAGATTACTAACTATGAGATGGATTGTATGAGATTGATAGATCTGTGTTGTTGCTGAATGTGTGTACACCACTTATGCAAGTGGGTTCCTTTGATTAGACCAAGGTTAAACCCTAACAGCTTACAAACGCGTAAAAGATAATAATATCTTTTCCTACCCATCTCATTCTAATTCTCTTTAAACGGTACTAACTATTTTATACAAACGATACTAACTATCTGAGCAGTACTTAAAACTTTGTACTGTCAGTACTAACTATAACTATCAGTACTAAGTATATACCTAACGGTACTAAGTCAGGAATGTATAAATTCCAACAGAAACTAAGAACAACCCAAACGTTGTTTATAAACTTCCCGGATGAAATAACATTCAACCTCGAACAATAACTCATATGGTTTGATCACGAGATTATAAAGACATGGATTGGTGTGTGTTGTAGGCGTCGGCCAAGAAAGAAAACAAGGAAGAGATGTGTGTTTTTCTTTGTGGAGTGAATGAATGAAAGATGTAATATGATATGGTATTTATAGTGTGACTCTAGCTTCATTAGTAAGCAAAATTTGAAATGTAAGAGTGTGTGTGGGTGGGTACCGTCGAACACAAAGGGGACAACACAAGGGGACCAATTTGATCTCCCAATCAAACCCTTGTGTGTACATGTCCTTACTCCTATATTGTAGGATGGTTTGTCTCTTGGTGGTTCAAAATTTGTGATCTAAGTGTATCGGTGATGAGTGTATTCGGTTGGAAGAGCAAGAGAGGGGAAGGGGACCAAAATGATCCACAAATATGGGATAGGATGGACTTGTATTGTGCCACTTGGTAGGAAGCATGTTTAAACTTGTATCACTATTCTCTAAAATAGAATCCCAATGCTAGAGTGTGTTGCTATTCGGTTGGAAAACAATAGCCAAAGGGGGCACCAAATTAGTTTCCTTAACATTTCTAGGACCCCCCCATGGGCTCAAAGATGCTCTTGATTTAAATTCTAGGTAACCATGCACACTATATAATTCTAGTTATTTACAGAATACGCACGAACTGAAAACACGTAGAAACTTTACGAAAAATTCTAAAAATTTAAATATCAACAAAAAATGTAAAAATGCGTCTACTGATAAAAGACTACGATGATTGGATGGACGGATCACTTCCTCAATGATTCTCAGTAAATAACGGAACAACTTCCCAGTTACCCGTAAAAATTAAACGAAACATTAAAAATTCAAATTACCAAACGGAAACGGCTAAAATATTGATCAGAAATTTATGGGGTGAGACATCATTTCCCCGTTAAAAGAGCTTTATACTTAAAGCTTAAGACGTGACATTGAATGCCGCTACAGATTTTAAAAACAAAGGAGGGTATTTCTTTAGGATATGATTCTTTACAATCCGTGTGATCTCGGGGGACCCCTTCTTGAGTCCTAACGAACCTTGATGATAGGAAATTGACTTTGCCTCAATCGTTTGGCTTTTGGTCCATAATCTCAACCGGTTCCTTGATGAAATAGAGCTTGTATTTGACTTAAATCTCATTTAGCGGAAAGGCGAGTGTTTCGCTCGGATAAGCATTTCTTCAGGCTTGACATGTGAAAGGTGCTATGGACTCTGCTTAGTTGTTCCAGGGGTTCAAGTCGATAAGCGATGGTTCCTAGTTAGCTGGATTTCTTAATTGGTCCATATATTTCTGGGTTCAGTTTTCCTCGTTTTACTATAAAACATAATCACTCCTTTCACGAAGACTCCTTCAACATGAAATTCTTAAGGGTTTGTGTCTCTTGTAAGCATAACTATTTTGATGATCACGATTACCAAATGTGTCATAAGTGTTGTTATTCTTGGTGCCTTGTGATAAATCCTCATTGGCTATGTTTTCCCAATTTCCAATGGGGTACTTATGGTGGCCGATGCCTGCTTCTTTTTTCGGGCCATCTGTACATACGTTAATTTATGACTATCTTAATCCGTATCCTTGGTGGATGGAAATAGTCAAATTTGTATGCGCTTATTCTGATTAAGTCTCTTAAGTCTCTAAAGGTGGTAACCATACTCCTGACTATAATGCAAGGTAGTTCCATAAGGACCAATTCTTTTTTTCTTGTCCTTTTCCATCGAAGGTTCTCATCCTATCGTTCTCTGTCTTGAGAGATTCTACTTGTGCCATAGTGTTCTGTGGCGGTAGGGTTTGAATTAATAGTCATCACTAAGGCTCTCACCCTGAGAGGCTTAGCTCGTTCATTTCTGCTTAGAGCGTCTACTGCAATGTTTGCTTTTCCAGGGTGATACCAAATCTTATAATCGAAATCACTGAGCAATCTTAACAATCTACGTGGTCTCATGTTCAATTCCTTTTGATCTAGAATGTGTTGTAATCTCTGATGGTTTGTAAACGTGGTGCGCTTCATGCCATATGGGTAGTGTTCCTAAATATTGAGAGTAAATGCTATTGCTCCTAATTCTAGGTCGTCTGTCGTGTAGTTCTTCTCATTCGTATTTCACATTTTTTTGAGTCAGTTTGGTTAGAGGTTTCCATATCCTAGAGAAACTTTCAATAAATCGTCGGTAATAACCAAAAAGACCTAAGAATTTTCGTATCTTCGTTGGAGTCGTAGATGTTGTCTAATCCTTGATTGACTCAATCTTGGCGGTATCGACGTGAATGCCTCGACTATCAACAACTTGGCTAAGAAATTGCACTTTCAGGAGTCAGAATTCGCACTTAGGGAATTGAACGTACAATTCCTTATTCTTAAGCAATCCCAAGATAAGCCTAAGGTGTTCCTCGTACTCCTTATTTCTGCTTGAGCAAATAGAGATATCATTAATGAATACTATCACGAACTTATCCAAGTATGGTTTGTACACCCGATTCATGAGATCCACGAATGCCTTTGGTGTGTTGATCAAACCAAATGGCATGACCCGAAACTTGAATTGTTCATAACGGGTCCTAAATGCGGTCTTAGAATATCCTTTTCTTAAACTCTAATTAGTGGTCACTAGTGCCTACGTCGATTTTTGAATAAACACTAATTCCTTGTAGTTGATCGAAAAGATCATCTATACTAGGTAACGGGTAACGGTTCTTCATAGTTAGCTTGTTTAATTCTCGGTTGTCAGTGTACATCCTGAAGGATCCATCCTTTTTTGACGAACAACATCGGAGCTCCTCAGGGTGAGGAACTCGGTCTTACAAATCCTTTTGATTATATGACATACTACGCCGGAGACGGTCAACTCTCTTTCTCTCAACACATAACATGCCTCCGAGTCTCAAGTTATCCCGCTCCAGCGTACCAATCCTATCAAACAACTCTGCTTACTAGCAACTATCGGAGCATATCCATTACTCCTATTGCTTCGAAGCGTTAAGGTTTCTTCACCTAAGGGGATACGAACGATCTTTAATCACAATTTCTCATGGCGTGGTACTTTGTCAACCAATCTATACCGATGATAAGGTCGAACTACCAAGTCCTATGGGCATTAAGTCTATTTTGAATAGACGATTCAAAATATTCAGTACACAACCTTAAATGTTGGTATCAACTTCTATAATCTTTTCCTTCGGCTAATCATAAGGAGTAACCTAGTGTCTACAGTAGATGGGACGATGTCACTAAAAGGGAAAATCTTAACGGAGGTGAGGCTTCTATCAACTAGGTTCCATGTTCTTGCAATAATTGTGTCCATTGTTTTAACTTCAGGTCCATCAGAAGTTTTTTCGGTACGAGAATCTCATAATTTACTTGATTCTAACTCACAAAAAGGTAAATATGTTGAAGGAAATCTCCTAGTTCTCCTGGTTATCATCCATTTAAAAGGATAAGTCGGTTAAGTTCTAAGTTCTTACAATTCATATTTATCGTGACTACAGGGAGCGTGATTCGGTCTCTCGGCTAAGGGTGTGGTGTTTCTATATGATAAGATGGGGAAATATCTACTTGATTTCCGCGCTTACAACACGAGTACACATGACCAACATGACTTTTGGTTTATGACCAAGTAAAATATTAATTTAAAACACGGTATATTATAATCCCATGACATGTAGAGAAAAGAAAGAAAATAAAAATGGAAAGTAAGGGTAAATTGACAAAATTTTATGGTGACTACTCCCAGCATAGCATGGTCCTCCCTGAATTATACATAGGTGATCAGTCGATGTATAATTAAGGACTAACGATGCAATGTTCATTTCGTCAAATCCTAGTAGTGTTTGTTTAATAATCTTTTTAGGGTTAATCAGTTATAGATACAGTTTATAAGGTAGCAAAACGGTTTGTAACAATGAAAACAGGGTAGTTTATATATAACGACACCATATTTTTTTTGTAAGATAGCAGAAAACATGATATGTTGCGATAGCAAAATAGCTTTCGAGGAAATTACGTGACAGTTTATGATGTAACAGTAAGGGGTTTTAAAATATGGTATCGAATAGTTTACGAGCTGACAACCCAATGGTTCATAAAGTGGCAACGTAATGGTTTATAAAAGACACGAAGTAGTTCATAAGATGACAACGACATAGTTCGTAAATTGACAGCGGAATAGTTTATAAACGACAACGAAATAGTTCATGAGGTGACAACGAAATGGTTTGTAAGATGACTGCAAAGTAGTTTGTAATGGGTTAGCAAAAGAGTTTATAAATGACCGTAAAATAGGTTATAAGATGAAAACGAATTAGTTTATTAAATGATAGCTAGATAAGTTATGAGGTAATAGTAGGATAATTATAAGATGTTGACAAAGTGGTTTGTGGGATGATATCGAAATGGTTTATAAGGTGTTAGCGAAACGGTTTATAAAATTATGGCAAAAGAGATTATAAACGACGATGAAATAGGTTAAAAGATGAAAAACGATTTAGTTTGTTAAAAATGATTGCAAAAATAGTTTATGAGATGATAGTAGAATAGTTTATGAGATAAAGGCAAAATGGTTTATAGGACGACAGTAAAGTGATTAGTAAGCTGTTTAGCAAAACGGTTCGTAGACTGACGGAAAGTAGTTTATAAATGACAGTATTTCTGTTTATTAGACGACGCTAGTGTGGTTCATACGACCACATCCAAATAGTTTATACTAGTAAAACGGTTTATAAAATAATAGCAAAAGAGTTTATGAACGATGACAAAATAGGTTAAAAGATAAAGACAAGTTAGTTTGTAAAGTGACTATGAAAGTAGTTATGAGATGGCACTAGAACAGTTTATAAAACGTTGGTGAAACAGTTTATGTTAATGAAGTAGTTTATAAGATTCCCACCAAAAATGTTTTATAGGATGACAGGAAAATGGTTTATATAAAATACTAACAGAATGGTTTATAAGATAATAGCAAAATGGTTTGGAAGGCGCTAGTGGAACGTCTTATATTAATGATAGCAAAATAGTTTATAAGGTGACGGCGTAATAGTTTATAAGATGGTAACAAAATGCTTTTATAGAATGGTAGTAAAATGGTTAATACGCTGTCAGCAAAATGGTTCGTAGACTGATAGTAAAATAGTTTATAAAATGTCTATAAAATAGTTTATGAGGTGACGCTGGAATGGTTTATAAATGATAGTGAAATGGTTTATAAGGTGTTGAAATAAACAAGAAGCTACTAGCTAAATAGTTTGTAAGCTGGCGGTAAAATAGTTTATAACGCGATAACTATTATGTTTATAAGACGATACTAAAATAGTTCATAGGATAACCCAATTAGTTTATAACAGTAAAGCGGTTTATAAAATTATGGTGAAATGGGTTGTAAGACGGTAATAGAATTGAGGAGTACCTTACATAAATTATTAGAGAATGGAAGTGTAATTAACGAAATCATCATGACACAAAATGAATTTGTCGTTTATTTCGTTATTAGCATTCTTTACCATCTCGGTTTCCAAACGTACGACCTAATCCATTTAGTCGTAAGCTACTCGGATTTTTGCCTCATAAACAACAACAGCTTTAATAGCATTAGCAATTCATCGGGTTACAATATGCTCGATCCTCGCGGAACTCATTCCTTGTCTCGTTGTTGGTATTTTCTTCACATTCGAATGGAGTAAACGAAATAAAATAAGTCGAATTTCAAAAGTTGTTTTTCCAAAAAGAAATCGGATGTTATGAGGTGATGGGTTAAAGTTGTGTGCGAATTAATTGGCATGTTTCTAGAAGTTATGAGAAGTAAGAAAAGTTAAGGCGTGACGAGATGACGTAGGTGTTTCAACAGTATGGGACGGGTGTTCAAAGTCGTCTTCAGAGTCGAATAGTAGAATGATCAATGGGGTCGACGGATTGCAACGGGTTTCAAATTGATGCAAAGTGGTATAATGTAAAGCCGTAAAAAGTTCTAACGACCAACGTATTATGCATGATGTTTTAGAAGTAAACGAGACAATTGTTTCACTCGTAATGTCTTAAAATAAACAAGACCATTGTGTCACTCATAATGTCTTCAAATAAACAAGACCACAGTGTCACTCACAATGTCTTAGGAATATATATATATATATATATATATATATATATATAGACAACTTCAAAAATTAAACGTAAAGAAATATAACGCATGGAACGATAAACACAGGGCAGGGATAAACCCATATCATAGCATGTTCAAGGCAAAATGGTACTCACGTATACGGCATAGCAAAAACACGTATAAGTCACACGTAAAAACACGTAGGATCACATACTGGTTATAGACCAGACCTAGTTATATACTACCTGGTTCTCTATAACCTTGGCTCTGATTACCAATCTATCACACCCCCAAATGGGGCCTGGACGGAATACGTGTTCGGGGGTGTGACGTCATAATAATCATCACACAAAGTACAAAGAACGACCACTAATGGACGTTTTGAAAATCATAACTCGTTGTATTTATTAAAAATGGATAAGTCTTACAAGATTTGAAATGAAATTTAAAATGTTGCGGAAGCATAATTAAGTTTTCAAAAGACAACGAGTATGAATGATAATAAAGTCTTGAAAGATGATATCATATTGTATGTGTACTCCATATAGCACATCAGATAAGTCCAAAGCTAAGTACCTGAAAAACATGCTTAAAACGTCAACATAAAGTTAGTGAATTCTAGTTTAGTTCATCGTATTTTGTGTGACCTACAGGTTATCAAAACGTTTGCGAAGTTATAATATACAACTTAACATAAAAAGGTATTTACGTTGCACTAAGCTCATGACACCGACGCTCAATTCACGTAGCATATAACATGCCAATTAATTGCTTTCCCTTACAGGTGTCCGACCAAAGACCACCTAACCAGTTTCGACATGACATATATCCGTTAGTCCTTGGCAAACTTGAACTAGTAAGTGCTTCTTACCAGGATAGGGATAATTAGTCCCAATAGATCTATTTATTCACTCGCGCTCACTTAACCAAAGGACAGTTACAGTAATTAATGGTTCATGATGATTCGGGAAATAGTGGTCTAACGCTACTTAGGCAACACGTAAAAAGGGAAATCTTACATATAGTACTTGTGTCCAGTTTAAAAATCAAGCAATGTTTCTCACCCCAAGTTATAAAAAATTTATTCAAAACGAGTAAAAGTGGGGCTATGAACTCACCTTATGCGAGTTGTGGATCAAAAGAAATCAATCAAGTGAAGACGAATCTCACGGTCCTAGCGACAACCTAGCATATAGTTGTCATTTAAGAATGATGCACAACGAATAACGCTTAACGCAAGAGCTGATCATCCGAGCATGAGTAGACACCGCGTATCCTTTTCAAAACGTACATTCTAAAGTTATAAGTTTTGACAAGTCTTGACATTTTGAAACATCTTCGAAATTATTTCGTCTTTTAGTATATTTAATCTTTTAGTGTATTTCATCTTTTAGTGTGTTTCGTCTTTCAGTGTATTTCGTCTTTTAGTGTATTTCGTCTTTTAGTGTATTTCGTCTTTTAGTGACCCGACACACCAAAGTTGACTCAATAACCGTAAATGTTGACCTAAACTCGACACTTAACGTCATTCTTCATTTTATCATTAGTTTGATAATAAAAGTATATTTTTCGACGCATTTATAAAGTTTAATAAATTTCAGCATGACCTTTCTAAAAATATCAATTTTCCATTTTTATCCGTCTCGACTCGTGAAAGTATCAGTTTTATAAAAGTACATCTTTTATTGACTCGAAAGAATATCCGATTCGACAACACCGCAAATATTGCAAAAAATCCATTCTAAACCTAAACCTCTTCGACTTTCAATTTACACTTCTGACAAATCCAACATCTAACTTAATCCCTTCGCCAATAATATTTAAACTCACTATACAATAAATCTCAAATAAATGATATAGTCGTAGTAATAACAATATATATATATATATATATATATATCAAAATAGTCACAACGAACTTTCAAACGCAAAGAAAACTTACTTATTCTTTTTATGTTCTTCCATTTATAAATAAAAAGATTAATTTGAGACTTGTAGTTTTATAGAAAAATAGGTAATGATTTTCACAACGATCCGCTTTGTACACCTTGTTTGGAATGATCATACGAATGCAAAAGTACAACTTTTTATGAAAGAAGAGAAGTTCCAAGAAACACGATGAAAGATGGATTAGAAACTAAGAAACAACCCAAATGTTTTTATTAAACTACCCGGATGAAATAACAATTCAAACCTCGAACAATTTTATGTCAAATGGTTTTTTGGTTTGATCAAAGATTAAAAAGATTTGGATTTGGTGTGTGTTTGTAGGCGTCGTCCATGAAAGAAAACAAGGGAGAGATGTGTGTTTTTCTTTGTGGAGTAAATGAATGAAAGATGTAATATGATATGGTATTTATAGTGTGACTCTAGCTTCATTAGTAAGCAAAATTTGAAATGTAAGAGTGTGTGTGGGTAGGTACCGTTGAACACAAAGGGGACAACACTAGGGGACTAGTATGATCTCCCAATCAAACCCTTGTGTGTACATTTCCTTGCTCCCATATTGTAGGATTGTTTGTCTCTTGGTTGGTTTCAAAATTTGGGCATCCTAATTATATGTGTGAGTGTATTCGGTTGGAAGAGCAAGAGAGGGGAAGGGGACCAAAATGATCCACCAATGAGGGACTAGGAAGGACTTGTATAAGTGCCACTTTGTAGGAAGCATGTTAACTTGTATCATAATTTCAAAAATGGAATCCCATGCTAGAGTGTGTGCATATTCGATTGAAAACAAAGCCAAAGGGGGGACCAATTGGTTTCCAACATTCTAGGACATGCAAAGATGCTCTTGATTTAATTTCTAGGTAACCATGCACACTATATAATTCTAGTTATTTACGGAATATGCACGAACTGAAACATGTAGAAACTTTACGAAAAATTCTGAAAATTTAAATATCAACTAAAAATGTAAAAACGCGTCTACTGACGAAAGACTACGATGATTGGATGCACGGATCGCTTCCGCAATGATTCTCAGTAAATAACAGAACAACTTCTAAGTAAATAAACAATCTACGAAGTATGAACAAGTAAAGATAAGAAAGATCAAACCGATGACATAATGATTTATAGTGGTTCGGCTACGAAGCTCCTCTTTGCCCTACTCCACTCCCCAAGTACCCAACTTGAGAGTTTTCTTCACTATGTCAACAAGCTCCCTTTAGGCGGAGAAAACCGTACACGTCACTTACACTTTTTCCGGTACTAAGCTAAATACCGAGTTCTACTTCGAGGTAGAACCAATCTAACACACTATGTATTTTATGGCCTAAATACTAACCTATCATACACATATGATATACACAACACACAACACAAGATATACAAGATGAATGATTATCACAATCGTGATGACACAACTAAACTATTAACACTTGAAGCTTGACGTCTTCGTTCTAAAGAGTGGAATGAGTTGATCACTTGTAATGGATTATGTAACAAGTATAATGATCAAAGAATATACAAAAGATAAAAGATGCGTGTAAAATTATTTGTCAAGAGTTGTTTTAAAATGAAGACATAAGGTTGTTATTTATAGGCAACACTTTGAAATTCAAAAGCTGTCCTAGACAGCTGGTCGATGCGACCCACGGATCCAACTACGCTGGATCCGTCCTGTGTATTTGGTGGATCTGTTGGAGGAGCTGGGGCAGCTTTTGTTATTTTGTGATTAACCCCAAATCTTTACAAAATATTGTTTTGTACTTAATAAAACTTGTTTATTAGATTCTTCTAGTACAAAATATTTCTTATCACTAATAAGGAAAGATCTTCTAGATTTGGGAAGATTTGGAAAGATTGTTTCCACTTATGGTTAATCTTAGGATAAGGATCCTCTAAAGTTCATTTGAACTTTAGAGGTAAAGTTCTCTCACAAGGATAAAGAAAACTGGGTCCTGCAGTAGGCCCCAGTAACTTTAGAGGATCTTTTTCCTTAATCTTATTTTGTCTTACATGATTAATATAACTAACTTATAATTAATCATGTGCTAACTTAAATCATTTGATTAGAAAAGGTTTATGCAAATGATAATATTTTTCTTTGATCATTAACTATGTTTAATAATGACATATTCATACCTTAAGTGATTTGTCGTCGTCAAGTAAAATTTCGACTAAATAACTTGTTTACATAAACTTTTACGTAGTATGACATTATATTTGTTATTATCAAAACATGAAGATCATTAAATACAAATATCGTTTTTGCGCGAATATTTATATTAACATCTTAAGTATTGTCAATTTCTAATTACGAGGCTTTCATACCCGTGTGTTGCACCGGGATTTTTTTTATGTAAATTTTTTTGGTTTATTATGTGAAACATAGTATAGGTTCATATCGCGGTTGGGAGGCCTGAAAGACATTTTGCCTTGCCTCGGGGTTATTGTTTGCGTAATATTTATTGGGTTAATATGTGAAGTGATGACATCAAATAACGTCTATTTTATAGCATCATTTATCCTATGTAAATAACCTATTTTGTATAATTATTGCAAGAATTGGTACTTAATTGTTTATATTTGTTATTTGCAGTAATTATCGAGTAGTTGGCAAAAGATGGAGAAAAAGACGTGTTTTGAAGCATAAACGTAGAGTTTCAGAAAGTCGTTGATTCTGACATCAATACGCCGTATCATTCTAGAAGCATACGCCATATCTAAAGAATTTGAAGAACTCAAGACCATTGCCTGACTTTGAAGAATAAGCCGTATATGATACTTTGGTCAAAAATCAAGAAAAACACATTTTCAGCCAATACTCCATATCCAAAAACCCCAATACTCCGTATTGGTCAATACGCCGTATCCAAAAATAGGATACGGCGTATCTAATTTCCTATGCAAGAATTTTGGAATATTTTATTCTTGGAGCCCACGCCAAGTCATCCAATACGCTGTATCGAACCGACTTCTAGACCACTATATAAAGACGACCCTAAACTCAATTTTAGGTATGCAAGTGAATCCTTAAACCACCAAGTCGACCAAGAGACGAATAAAGGAGCAGTTTCGTATTTACAATTTTTTCTAAGTCGTAGACTTTAATCAATACTCATTTTAAACCATACATTTACAAACTCAATTAATATTCGTATCAAAATCCTTTATAACTAGTTCCGACATGTTAAAAAGGTATTAAATTAGTTCTGGACATCATTATGCATCATAAAGCTCTTGATAAGCCAAAATAATATAAACCGAACCCAAAGCTTATTGATTAAGCTCGTGGTTTGTGGCTTCTTGTGTGGGACACGACTTATAAGCTCATGAAGCCTTATTTGGGCTTTTTTGTTAAGCCAAATAAACTAAATATTTTGTCCTTTCAAAATAATCAAGAATTAAGCTGAATAAATATAAGCCATAGTCAAATAATTTTTGAACAACATTTTCCTGTTGGTTACCCTCATTGGGTCGAACAATCATGAGCCCTAATAAGCTCATATTTAGATCAAATAAGCTTTCAAAAAGCCTTATTAATAGTAGCGAATGTACCAATACCTGAAGAAGTTGTATTAGTGGCCCAACATGAAAGCAGAAATTGCCACCTACGTCAGCAAGTGTTTAACATGTGTAAAGGTTAAGGTGGAATATCAAAAGCCGTCTGGTTTGTTGGTTTAACCAGAAATTCCGCAATGGAAATGGGAGAATATAACAATTGACTTCGTGACTAAATTGCCGAAGATGGCAACTGGTTAAGACACGATATGGGTAATCGTCGATCGCCTGACCAAGTCTGCTCATTTCTTACCCATGAGAGAAGATGACTCATTAGAGAAGTTGACGAGACGGTACTTAAAGGAAGTAGTCTCAAGGCATGGAGTGCCAGTTTCGATCATCTCCGACCGTGATGGGAGATTCACTTTACATTTTTGGCGGTCTCTTCATAAAGCGTTGGGTACTCGATTGGATATGAGTACAGCTTACCACCCGCAAACTGATGGTCAGAGTGAGAGGGCCATTCAAACATTGGAAGACATGTTACGTGCTTGCGTGCTTGACTTTGGAAAAAGTTGGGATAGACATTTACCGTTAGTGGGATTCTCGTATGAAAACAGTTACCATACCAGCATTAAGGCTGCATCGTTTAAGGCGTTGTATGGGCACAAGTTTCGATCACCTATTTTTTAGGCTGAAGTTGGAGATAGTCAGCTCACTGGCCCAGAAATCATCCACGAGAAAACCAAGAAGATTGTTCAAATCAAGAGCCGTTATCAAGCTGCCCGTGATCGTCAAAAGAGCTATGCCGATGTAAGACGAAAACCCCTTAAGTTTCAGGTGGGGGATAAGGTCAAGTTGAAAGCATTTCCATAGAAAGGAGTGATACGTTTTGGCAAACAGGGAAAGCTTAACCCTCGTTATATTGGACCTTTTAAGATTATAGCTAAAGTTGGAACAGTTGCCTATCAACTTGAACTCCCGAAGCAGTTGAGCAGAGTTTACAGTACTTTTTACGTCTCTAACTTGAAGAAATGCCTATCCGATGAAACTCTTGTTATACCATTGGACGAAATCCAAATTAATGACAAGCTCCAATTCCTTAAAGAACCTGTCAAAATCATGGACCGAGAGGTCAAGCGTTTGAAGAAAAGTTGCATTCCGATTGTTAAGGTACATTGGAACTCAATAAGAGGTCTTGAGTTCACCTGGGAACGTGAAGATCAAATGCAGAAGAAATATCCGCACCTTTTTGCTAATCCTGTATCTGCATCGAATGCTATGTCTTAAGCTTTGTGGATAAATCTCTTTTAACGGGGAAAGGATGTGATACCTCATAAATTTTAGGTCAATATTTTTACCAATTTCGTTCATTATTTTAACTTTTAAAAGTTACTTGTTAATTTGGCGTTGATCTAGGAAGTTGTCCCGAATAAAACTAAAAAATCATTATCAGAAGCGTTTTGACGTTGGACTAAGCTTAGTTTACGTGAATTATACTTAGTAAAGTCATTTTATGTTGTTGCATGGTTTACGAATATTTACGTTTGCAATTTTTATATTTTTGGCGTGAGTTTACGTTTTTAGCGTTTTTGATCAATCGCAAACCCGAAAACCTATCACCTTTGCATGTAAACTCAAGATAACTTATTACAAGTCTCCTAGTACAAAAATTCAAAATTTCATGTCTTCCCCTTCCCTCCAAAATTTTGGTGCAACCAAACAAAGGAAAAAAGAAAACAAATTTTGAAATTCAAATACGACTTCACATGCATGCATAAGACATAGAAAGTGACATACTTGTTCTTTTCCTCACAACAAGCCAACTTACCCTTACACCATGATCACATGTAAGCTAGGACCACAAAACCAGTAGTGAAAATATAAGAATTTATTTAGCCATCTTGGAGCCAAAGTCTTGAGATTCATAAAACATACACATTTAGCATTTGAGTTTTCTTTTCCTCTCTTGCTCTCTTAGCCCACGAAATACATACACACATATATAAATCCATAAAATTTTCATCTTTGATCAAAAACTCTTGAATATTTGTTGAAAGTTTGATCATTTGTATCATTCGGGTATTTGTTAAACAACATTTGGGTTGTTCTAGTCTTATTCATCCTTCTAAAAACCTTTAATCTTTGTAAGTCTTCAAATCTTTTAATAACTGTTGTACTTATATCATCTAGATGCATACATAAAAAGATGTAAACAACTTATTTTGTAAAGACAAAGATTTTAAAACTACATAAACCTTAAAAGGTTTACCTATGGTTCAAAAATAATAACAAGAAATATAAGGAAAGTATAGTTTTGTGATCGTGGTTATTTTTATACAATAAAAATGCTAGCTTATAGCTTATTATATTCGGCTTATTTTAATAAGCTTTAGGAAAAGCTTATTTTTATTATTTTGAGCTTAATGGACTTATATTTGGTTCGGCCCAAATAAGAAAAGTAAGGAGAAATATTTGTTTTGCTTATTTTGTTTCGGCTTATATTTGTTAGCTTATTTTCTAGCTTATTTTGAAAGGACAAATGATAAACTTGTTCGGCTTAATAAATAAGTCCGAATATGGTTTGTTTGGCTCTTAGTCGCGTCCCACATACAAGGCCAACACCACAAGCTTATTCTTGAGCTTATGTGGTTTGGCTTATTTTATTCTGGCTTATTGTGAGCTTATTGATAGCTTATTATTAAGTCGCGTGTTATTATTTTAATGTGTTTGCTTATCAGAACTATATGATAAGTGAAACTACATTTTTTGACTTAGAGTGCCAAGGCCTAACATAAATACAATACACCAAAGGCGTAAAGCTACAGAGTGTAGCTTAATGAATAAGTTCCTGATAGCTTTATTTAATAGTGTACGAGTTTAGACGCTACGTGATAACTCATTTTAAAAACAGTTTGGACGTTGCGAATAATAAGGGATTTGATGATGTATTGTTTGTAATTATAAAAAGTGGATTGAAAGTGATTTGAAAATGGTTTTAAATAAAGTCTATGACTTTGGAAAATGTATAAACACGAACAGGTCATGCTGAAATTTTTAAAAATTATTATACTTAGTAAGGAGTAGTTGAGAAGGACCGGGGCACAAGCGTGCGCGGATGGGAGCGATAGTATGTGAGAGATGAGGGGTGGGGTGAGGATATGATTAAGGAGGACATGGTTGCCGAACCATAACTATAGATTAGTTAGTGTTAAGTCAAGTGTAATTACTTCTGAAAGGAGTATATATATTATTAAATATTATACATATATTATATATTATATATATTCAAGATAGATACATATATATGTGTAAGATTACATAGATATGATATATATAAGTATATTGATATAATAATGATATATAATATATATATACATATATATATATACATATATATATATATAATATACTTTTACTTAGACGTTTATATGTATATAATATTAATATACATACTGTTATTTACTCGTTTTACTTACGAAAACATTTTAACTATTATACGATCACAAGCGTTAATTTTTATAAACTTATTATCAAAAGTACACTAGTATATGCTTATGCATTATCCGCACTTCTGCGCTACTCTGATATTAAACCAAACCTTCATTTCATAGGTTGTCTATACAAACCGTCGTTCGTTATCGTGTGATTTTATTCTAGACTATCCTTCTTCGATTCACCAATCAAGGTGAGTTCATAGCCCCACTTTTAAATTATTTTGATTAATTGTTTTATAACATGGGGTGAGAAACATTGCTTTTTTTTAAACTGGACACAAGTACTATACGTGAGAAATTCCTCGTTTACGTGTTGCCTAAGTAGCGTTTAGACCACTATTACCCGAATTATGATGAACTGTTAATCATCTTTAACTGACTGGCTGGTTAAGTGAGCTCGAGTGAATAAATAGATCTATTGGGACTAATTATCCCTATCCGGGTAAGAAGCACTTACTAGTCCGAGTTTGCCAAGGACTAACGGATATATGTCATGTCAAAACTAGTTAGGTGGTCTTTCGTCGGACACCTGAAGGGCAAGCCTTTATAGCACTGTACATGCTATCTTTCAGTATTAGCTTCAGTGTCATGAGCTTAGTGCAACGTAAATGCCTCTTTATGTGAAGTTGTATCTCCTATAACTGTCGCATACGTTTTGATAATCTTGTGGTCCACATTAATTACGTTTGAACTAAACCTATGAATTCACCAACTTTATGTTGACGTTTTAAGCATGTTTTTCTCAGGTGCTTAGCATGGATGTCGTTGCTTGATCTATATGAAGTCTAATTGCCCGAACCAGTTTTCCAGATTTTATCTATGATTATCTTAAATACCATTGTTGAACTTATTTAAGCTTCCACATTTTTAATGATTTTATCTTTTAAATTTGATCAATGTAAACTTATTATTATTTTGAATTTATGCAACGGCGTTTATTTTTAAAACGTACCCTTAGAGGTTGTTCTTTATGCTTTGTACTTGAGATATTCAGTGACGTCACGCCCCCGGACACTAAATCGGACGAGACCCTATTTAGGGGTGTGACATATTTCAAGTCTAACCAAACGAATACACGAAGATAGAATTGCATTTTTTTCTGTGAATTTACACAGGACCTCGTGAAAGAAAAATCGACGATGTTGGCGATGTATTTACAAATCTGGAGATCTTGAAGTGTTGGAGTCTTGAAACCTCAAGACGACTGTTCAACACACAATCTTGCTCATAAACGTAAATTGGAGAATCTACCGAGAAAATATCAGGGTAGTTTCTCATTCTAATTCTTTTTAATTCTCGTATTTTTAATACTTTGTCTATACAACGAGGACGTTGTATAATTCAAGTGGGGGGTTGGAATTAGAATGTTTACTTGTCTTATTTTTCACACTAAAATGCTTAAATCATGCTCAAATTTAAAAAAAATTCAGGCATACTTTTGTGAAATTACTTGATACATAACCCGCACACAATAACCCTTGTTAGATATTGTGAGGATTTAGCCTTTCCGTTTCCAAATGTTTACCCAAATTCCACAAAATATGAGTGTGCCGGTGATGTTGTAGACTTTAGAACTTGGCTTGGTATATCACTCGAGACCATAGTGATGAGTACTATGGATTTAGATGGAGTAACTTGTTTAAATTGGTAAATTTTAGAATTACACCCAAATCGCCTTTACATGTTGCTTATTAACTAACTACACTGGTTAGTTAACCTCTCGTTTAAACCCTTTTCCATTCTCATCTTTAGAGTGATGATCCACTAGAACAACGCGTAGAGCCAATCCTTTAGGAATATTACACCAACAATTTGTTTCGTTACACCCTTACATCTTAACCTACCCTGTTAGATTAAGTTTAATTTACAGTTGCTAGTTGCTTAAAGTGTAAAAGTTTGTATTTCCCGAGTCTTGTGTCATTTTCTATCTTTGGTACGGTTGGAAATTTGCACATTGCAAATGGGAATGTATATTAGTAGTCAAAACTCATATGATTTTACTACCATCATAATTAATGGTGAGTCCAAAGAACGAAGAACTATCGAAGAAATTATCTGGAATTATTATGATCGTGAAGATGGTGAAACTACACCGAGATTTGAAGTTTAGTTATGAAAAAAAATTGAAAAAATGTGAAAATGTGTGTGAGGAGCTCTTCTTATATAGTGCTCAGATGAAGGTTCTAGGTCCTTGAGATGCTCCTGAGCTTCAATCTCGTCCATCCAATCATTGCTTCATAATTAAGCAGTCATGTCAGCCCTTGGATTGAGTGCCATGTCCCTTTCTTTAATCATTAGCACAGATTGCCAGCGTGGCTCCACTTGTGTCAGACATGTCAGCAATATCTTCTAGAAGGGTATAAAGTATGGGTGAGGAGCAGGGTATCCTCCGTAGATGCGCAGGGTTAATTTTGAGGATGCGGATGAATAGTAATTTAACTCGCGAGTAATTTTGACCTGGGTGTTTGACTTATATGTTATACTGTTTTGACTTGGGCTCAGGGGTAGGGATATGTGCCAAGGTAATATAGGAAACGGGTTTTGATTTGTAAAATGGGCTGGAAATATGATTAAGGTAAAAGGATTGTGGGCTTATTACTTATAAATGGGTTTAAGCTTATAAAGTTTATAGTATAAGAGTTATTGGACTGACCCGGCCTAATAAAATGGATACGGGTTGACCCATTAAACTCAAATACGCCTTCGGCTTTGGTTTTTTTCGCGCTCTTTCCGTTCTCGCTCTTTCCAATCTCGTGCCTGGTTTTCTCCGTTTTGCTTAGTTTTTGTCCTTTTTGATAAATATCAGTACCTACAAGACATAAATCACAAAATACAAATATACAATGCATTTTAATGTATTTTTAGTCATTATTGGTCTTTTTAGCTCGTTTTATTAAGGAAAAAGGTATGTGTATTTTAACACATACCAACATGTTACCACATAGATTAGTTGAGTGATTTGAGTGTTTTCATCTTCCTATTTCGTGAGGTGTTTGGTTGTGTACTTGTAATAGATCGAATAAATGCTTTAACGGAAAATATCCTTAGGGATACATTTTTATAAACTTCTAAAGGCTACTTGAGGACAAGTAGGATTCAAGTGGGGGGATATTTGATGACATCAAATAACGTCTATTTTATAGCATCATTTATCCCAAGTAATTAACCCATTTGATATAATTATTGCATGAATTGGTACTTAATTGTTTATATTTGTTATTTGCAGTAATTATCGAGTATTTGGTAAAAGATGAATAAAAGGACATGTTTTGAAACATAAACGAAGAGTTTAAGAAAGTCGACTGATTTTTACATCGATACGCCATCTAATTCTAGACAAATACGCCGTATCTAAAGACTTTGAAGAACTCAAGACCATTGCCTGACTTTGAAGAATACGCCATTGATACGCCGTATATGATACTTTGGTCAAAAATCAAGAAAAACACATTTTCAGCCAATACTCCGTATCCAAAAACCCCAATACTCCGTATTGGTCAATACTCCGTATCTAAGAAAAC
The DNA here is from genome assembly GCA_026074375.1 of Tanacetum coccineum. Lineage (NCBI taxonomy): Eukaryota > Viridiplantae > Streptophyta > Magnoliopsida > Asterales > Asteraceae > Tanacetum > Tanacetum coccineum. The sequence continues at coordinate 48,082 of BQNB010027606.1, forward strand.
GGATATGGCGTATTGGTCAATAAGCCATATCCAAAAATCAGATATGGCATATCCAAATTCCTACGCAAGAATTTTGGAATATTTTATTCTTGAAGCCCACGCCAAGTCATCCAATACTCCGTATTGAGCTTCTCAATACGCCGTATCAAACCAACTTCTAGACCAATATATATAGACGACCCAAAACTCAATTTGAGGTATGCAAGTGAATCCCTAAACCACCAAGTCAACCAAGAGACGATCAGAAGAGAATAGAAGGTCAGAAAAGAGCCTCAAGATCATAGGAAAGCTCTTGTAATCTTCGTGCAACCGAATACACGTTTGATTGAGGTTTCTTTATTTAATCGTTCATATATCAAACCGTGTGTATTTTTACAATGACTATCGGCTGATACCTTTAGGTATCAGCCATGTTTATAAAGATCTAATGTTTGGTTTGTTTATCTCGATTGCTTAATTTATCGTTGATTGTTGTTTATGTTTATCAATTTATATTCGTTTACGTGCTTAAGTATGCGACCTATCATTCAACTGGGTCTAGTCCTATATATTTAATGCGCTGCAACTTCGGTGTTGTTTGGGAGTAGGCTAAGAGTCCGGGATACCTCTCCATATTGCAATTTATATACCTAGAATCACAAGATCACAAATAATGACCTATCATTGCCTTTAGTTTAGTAAGCATAGTTGAGCCATAAGGTGACCTTGGTATCAACGAGTACGTTCTTATTCTATTGGTAAGGATTCAGACAGTGGACTACTAGTATATAAAGAGCCGTTAGGCAGTAACTGGGTAAAGTCTCGATGAGCTAGGGTTTAGTAAGAGCACCATTACTTCGATCCTAAGATAGATTATAATCAACATAAGGAAGCTTTATGCGGATACGTCTAATTGTGACAGAATTAGCGTGTCTAGGTCTTAGAAAGAAGTATCGCCTAAGTCTAGGAATGATATGCCCTTCAAGATAAGACAATCATTGCACTAAATAAACAAACCAACCTTTTATCGGATTATTCATGGTTGATATATTTTCTTTACATTAGTTCTTGGCCGTTCCTCTATCGTTTGTTTGTCTTCTTGTGTGTGTTTATTACTTTACTTGTCATCAAAACCTTAGGTAGATACACAAACCCGTGCCAGTCTCTCAGGCTGAAACCTCCCTTTGCATTAGTTTTAGGTTTAACTTAGATAACTAAAATACTGATAGATTAGATATTAACGCTCTCGCTCTTAGTGATCGACACCCTACTTACCAATGAAACTACAATTAACCGGGTACACTGCCCGTTAAAGTGTTATTTTTAGGTATAGTCGACATAAAATAAATAGTAAAACTTGATAACAAATAATACCTACGCACAACGACACATCAATAGTGTTGGAATTAAAGATGAATTCCACATTTTTGATGTAATAATAGGTTTGATAAAGATTAGGATCAATGTGCTTAGGAGGAAATACTATAAGGACTACTATTGTAATTTATTTATACTTAGCACATCTTTAAGTATAAATAAGACATAAATGCCACCAAAATGATGTAACACTCACACCAAGTCATTTGTATCAATATCAAATGATAAAAAGTTAAGAAATTCTCTCTCTAAACACACACACTATTACACCTTATTTTACACACACTAGTCCATCAATCAAGATTTATATGCTTAATATGCGGTATCAAGAGCTAATGATTGCGGATTAGTGTTATTTTTTATGTGTTCATGTTTTTAAGATTGAGATTTTGCGCTTATCAACTTATTTTTGTGCTTTTTCTGACTACTTATTTATGCTTATTTGAGTTTATCAACTTATATACAGCTTATTCGTGCTTTATGTGCTTATTCTGATTGCTTATTTGCTTATTACGTTCCTGAGCTTATTAGAGTGCTTATTCAGTTTCGTGTATTATTCAGTCAATCAGTTCAGCTATATAAGTTTATTCATGTGCTTATTCTGTTCAGATTGTGCTTATCATATTCAGTTTTGTGGATTTCATGCTTATTTGTGACTAGTTTCCGGTCAATCTGCTTATTTTGGTCAAACTGTCTATTTTCTAGTCAAAACAGCTTATTACAGTTTTTAGAGTCAAAACTAATATATATATAAAACTTATTCAGTGCTTCTGTATGCTTATGAGACAAAATATACTTTTTCGAGCTTATTTCTAGTCTAAATCAGATCATTAACAAATCAAAATCTGTTTATCTTGGTTTCATAATTGCTTTTGGGAGGTTTCGGTAACTGTTTTTCTAACTTTCGTAAGTTTGATTTTTTGGTCAACGGTCAAAAGAAGGTTTCGGTAACCGTTTTTATCTTTCAGATTTTGACTTTCGTAAGTTTGACTTTGGTCAACGGTCAAACGCGGTTTCGTAAACGAGGTTTCATAAAACGTGGTTTCGTAAAATGTGATTTCGTAAGAGGGTTTCGTAAGAGGGTTTCGTAAGGAGGTTTCATAAGAGGGTTTCGTAAGAAGGTTTCATAAGAGGGTTTCAGGTTTCGTAAGTTGGGTTTCATAAGAGAGTTTCGGAAAGAGATTTATGTTTCGTAAGAGTGTTTTCCGAAACCTAATCAGTAAAGAAGAAAAAAAAGAAATAACATCAAGAACAAACAAGATCTTAGTGTCGTGTTCATACTTATCAAACTCTTTCAAAGATTAAAACACTATTGTCATCACAGATCTGACACAATAACATCACATGCAACCTAGATCTATAACACTTGCAATAACCCATCTCATCATTCAACAAATCCAATAAATCTAACCTAAAACCCATCCTCCTCATCAATCTACAACAACATCACACTCAAAACCAAAAATTTAAATAAAAAACAAAATAGAATCATTCACGTTGTGATCTTAGAATCGTTCAGTATTAGTAAAATCTATAAAGATTTAGTTTCTTTTTCTGAACATCTCATCATAGATCATTTTTTTTGAAGTCACAGCTTCGTGTTTTATTTTCGAAATCTTAAAAAGAAAGACAAGAACAAAAGTGTCCATATCATTCTGTTGTTTCGGTATTCACAAGAATAAAATCAAAAACAAAGTATACAAAACCTACCCGAGACCTTGTTGAGAAAATATCTTTGTGAAAACCTTCAAAGAAATTATAGAGTTTGTGTTGTTGTTCGTGGGTTTTCATCAAAGAAAGAATCGAATGATTATTGTTGTGTAGTTGTGAGATTTGTTGTGTTGTAGTAGTGATACTTGAGAGAAAATAAAAATAGAGGCGTCTGCGTTTATTAAAAGTGACCTAAGGTTTGTAGTGATATATAGCAAGTATTTTAGGTTTAAGTGTTTGGGCCTGAGTGTGCATTCTGGTATAAACATTCTATTTGTTAGGCCTCATTGCCGAAAATTGCTACACAAAATTAGGCTGGTAGTGTTTGTAAATGGGACACGTAATATACTACATGAATACTCTAATGTGAATTGGTTATATGTTTCATTACATTTTGTTTGTTTACATGTTGGATGAATTTTGTATCTTTGAAAAGGTTGAAATTTTGTTATAATTTTTGGTGTACGGTTTTAATTGCGGGTCGATAATCTGAGATCGATTGAATTTTTTTTGGGATTATTTTTGGTCTACGGCTTTAATTGAGAATTAAATAGTTTTTGTTTGCGGAATATTAGTTTGTGGGGATTAATTGAGCGAGCTTATCAGAATTATTCGTTGACTATCGGGATATTTGTAAGAGATAAGATGAGTCAAGACGTGATTACGGTTGGTTCGACAATACAGATTCCGTTGTTGTATCAGGGTGAATATTCTTAATGGAGTGAACGGTTTATGAACTATATTGAAGAGCAAACAGATGGGGAAGCAATGATTAATTCTATTAAGAATGGTGAACACCCATTGCCTGTTGTTGCTCAAGTGTCACTTGCTGGAACTACACCGAATGCACCTCCTACTCTTAAGGATCCTAAATTTTAGACTGATGAAGAGAAAAAGACTCGAAAGATTGATCGTCTTGCAAGATCTCTTTTGATTCAAGGGCTTCCAAATGACATTTATTCTCTCATTGATAGCAACGATACTGTTAAAGATTTATGGGATGCTCTTGATAGGCAGATGTGTGGTTCTGAGTATGGTGAACAAGATAGGAAAGCTGCAATTTTGTATGAGCACGAGACTTTCAAAGCTACTGAAGAAGAGCAGTTGCTTGATACTTATCTTCGTGACTTACAAGTGATTAATGATTTAAAGAAGTGTGATTATAAGAAAGATAATTGTGAGTTGAATTACAAGTTCTTGAACAATCTGCAACCAGAATGGAAACAATATGGTACATTGATGAGGCAAACCACGAACTTAATAGATATCAATATTGATGCTCTTTACAACATTCTAAAGCAAAAGCAAGGTGGGTGAATGAAGCAATGGGCTATAAGAAGAAAGCAGTTGTGGTTACTTTAGATCCATTAGCGTTGGTTGCTGAGAAAACAAAAGTGAAAAATGGCAGAGAGAAAGTTGTAGTTCAATCAGAATCTAAAGGAAGTGATGATGAAGATATCAGTGATTTGAAAAAGATTATCGCGTTGTTATCAAAATCTTTTAATCGAAAGAAGTATTATGTTAAGCCAACAAACAACAATTTGAGAACTTCTTCAGCTTCTTCTTCAACAAACAAGAAACCCGAGTATGTGAAGTCAGAGGAAAAGAAAGAGAATAAGAAAGCCGATAAGAAGAAACAGGATATGAGCAAAGTTAAGTGCTATAATTTCAAGAAGGAGTGACATTTTTCCAAAAACTGCAAGAAAGCAAAGGTCAAGGACTACAACTACTACAAGACAAAGATGTTACTAGCTAAGAAAGACAGTGATGAACAAGTGCTTCTTGCTGAGGACCAAGCTTGGATGGAGTCAAGTAGTGATTCAGGTCAGGAGATTAGTGCGAATATGGTCTTCATGGCTAAAATAGAAAAGGTTCTTTCAGATTCAGAGAAAAGTTCGTCATCTGCTGAAGAAACCATTGCTGAGGTATCTTATTACTCCTCTGATTCAGAAAGTGATTCTGAATATGAGACTTCTGATTACTTTGAGAATTCTACTAATTATGGTTTATTTGTTGACGAGGTGTCATTTTATACACTTTTTTAGGGTCGTTTAACCCTCAAAATCGTGTATTTATGCCCAAAATAGGTACTTAATCGTTCCTTTTCAAGTATTTCTCATTTGGAAGACATTTGGATAAATTACATGTGACTTGGGCTCATTTGGAGAAGAAACGGACGAGATTACGAACCAACACCAAGACTCTTGAAGATTTGTGCTCACAGAGCCTGGAGACGGTGTCATAAGCTATACACGACGCCGTCACAACTCATCAAGTGACGGCGTCACATCATTCATGACGGCGTCAGCCCGCAACCGACTCAAACTCAGATCTAGAAGATTCATTTTACGACGGCGTCACAGCTAAAACGCTATGCATTATCTTCTACGCGTTTTGTAAGTCTGTTAAGGTTTATCCTTGGTGTATAAAAGGAACCCTATGGCATTAGAGAATATGCATCTCTCACCAAAAAGCAATCTCATAGTTAGTAATCTGTAATCATTTTAGTAGATCAATACAAAAGTTTAGTTATTAATATTCATTGTTCTTCTTAGCATTATAAGTTAGTTTCCGCATAACTTATAGTGTTCATAGTCATTGTTTCTTCTTTAGTTTGTGTGGAACTATCCATATTGGCTACAACCCTTAACAGGCTAGAAAGATCTATATTGAATTAGGATCTACAGACTACAACTGGACGCCGTCGCGATGAGTTCTCTATATATACAAAACCGAATTTAGGGTTTTAGCGTGTAACTTTGTATAACTTTTGGGGAGCCAAACCCTAAGTATTTTATCAGCTTTTAGGCCGTCTTTAGGGCTTAAAAACCCTATTGTAACTAACCTTAATCCATGTTTTAATCAAGTAAGATTATTTATCTTTAATCATTCAATATGTCTATGTGTTGTTTGATTGATCTATGTTCTTTCTTCCTTTATAACATGTTAGGCTAAACCCTCCCTTGTATTAACTTATGATTGCATGAAAGTTGGATTGTAGATCCTTTTACTATTGCTTCTTGTGATGAATGTGCGCGTTAGGCTTTAGAAAACTAGCCATAAGATATTAAATTGGCATAAACGTCTAGGGAAACGCGACAAGTGTAGAAAGGATACCATCTGGTAATAGTCTTCATACTACATTACCCCTAATATGGTTGATCCCTCTTAAGATATTTCAATTACATTTAATATACTCTTAGAGGCCTTGTAATAGTCTTCATACTACCTTACTTGTGCGTTGCCTTAACAGAATATTTAATAGATGGCGGGTTGATTGGTTTCTTAATGTATATATAAATAATATATAATAATAATATACTACTTATATTAACCAAACCAAATCAAGTGACCCTTGATAAGGTTTAAAGAAAGAGAATCAATGAAATCCGAGTAGTATGATATTCCCGGGTCGTTTTCCCGACGAGGAATGCAAATGGAAAGTCGAGAGTCGGTTTGATAATTGATGCTTGAATGAGAAGGATTTTGATTGGTTTTCTAAATCTACGGGAAAATTAATGCAATTAACTAAAAACAAGCTAAGCACGAAAGCAATTAATGATTTAAACTAGCAACGATAACGGGAATCTAAAAACGCGACTTAAAAACCCTAAATTATCAAAATTTAATCCTAAAGTGATTTTTTAACTTTTAATAAACCCTAAATGACTAAAATGCAAGAACTACGAAAACTAAACCAAAAACGAAAGCGATTTAAGCTTAAAAACACGAAAAACGTGAACGGGCTTCAATCTCGTTCTTTAAAAATTCAAAATCTAAAATTTTAACCCTACGAAAGCAAATCTAATTTTCTACAGTCCTATTTGATAAAAGAAAATTTTCTAGAAAAGAATTAATTTTTTTTAACTTTTTTATAATTTTTTATGAATTAAAAACGGTTTTTATCTAAATTAAATATTAAAAATACTAAACTATTTATAAAAAATATGAAAAA